>CM056050.1:276162101-276459601 GCA_029574335.1 Rana kukunoris | reverse complement strand
AGGGATGTGTGTAATTTACTGCCTGCAGTTTTCTCTAGGCCACTGTCATTGCTCTGCAGTGTTTTCGGTGACAAGAGACTTTACACTAATCAACTATTTTCTAGTCCTCCAGGCAGGTATTGGTGGTGTATTTATGTAGTTTTTTTTTTTTTTTAAACCCTGCCTGAATCAAAATAATTTGTTTCAAGTTGCAACTAAAAATTCAAAATTAAGCTGATCATGCAGCTAGTAATAAGCATAACAGGTCGGTGATGAAATGGATTCTGCTCAGTTTAGAGAATGGTGTACAAGGTTTGTGAGCTTTCTTTATGATCGGTTTGGGAAAATGTAATTACCATTTCAGGAAATATTCTGTGGACAAGTATATGTCTCTTTTGCCATCCTATGATTTTAATGAAGGCCTCCTTGGTGGGACAGTATCTAGATAGGCCTACTGGGTAGCCAGTTAAATAGGGTTTATTTTTTGGTGTCATACAGTTAATCTGCTTACTAACCGCTCAGTTACTTTGTATATGCTCCTCCCCCACTGTCTCCTTTTGATCTATTTTCATTTCCTAAAATGTATCACAGTATACTGTTTTGTATTAAAAGTATATCAGATACTCTCTTAGGTTTTTTCTTTTCTTTTACCACCTTAAACACGCTGTGTTTTTGTTGTGTTTTACAGGTTGTGAGCCAGAGGTTTCCCCAGAACAGTATCGGTGCAGTTGGAAGTGCTATGTTTCTCAGGTTCATTAACCCGGCCATTGTGTCTCCTTATGAAGCCGGGATATTGGATAAGAAGCCACCAGCCAGAATTGAACGTGGCTTAAAGTTAATGTCTAAGGTAACGTATTGCCTTGTTCAGGGGGCTACACATTCTAGCATGTTTTTTTTTCCTCTTGGCAGTACTAAAATATCTGTTTTCTAGTGCTGTCTGTATCCTAAAGTGCACAGGCCTAAACATTATGGAAATACAAAATCTTTTTTCTCTTCCGCTCATGGACGGACACGGCAGCATTGACCTTGGGGTTATATATCCTTCCAGGAGAGACTAGGCAGAAGACAGCACTTCAAGTGTTCAAACACTTCTCTCAGTACAGAACCTCCCAGGGGGCAGGTCCCCCGGGTAAATCCCACTCTCTGGCTCATGCAGCTCCAGTTTTTTTCTGCCTAGCGTTAGAAGACATGGCCTTTCTGGAGCCCATGTGCTCTGGAGATTTTTTGCGATTTTCTTTTTTTTTCGCCTTTTATTTATTTTTCCTGCGTTTTTTTTGGATTCTGGGATCTACAATCAACTGCCGACCGGTTGACAGGCTGTATCCTCGATCCTTGTAGTCCCCCCATGTATGGCCATCGAGCGTGTGCCGGCCTTTAGCTACGCGCTGGGCCGTCCACGACATGCCTTGTTGCTCCAGGGGTGGCCGGTGAGCTACGCTCCAGGGCATACATATGGCTGAGTCACGGTCTCTATGGCTGAGTCACAGTATGCCTGGCCGACAACCATGCCGTGACTGCTGCAGACGTTGGGTCTGTCTGGAATGCCTCCAGCCGTTGGATCCCAGGATGGGTAAGTAGTATCCCCTTGCCTTGGCATGGTGGTTCGGCTGGTGCATTCCTGGGGAGGTCGATCGAGGGTCCGCCCTACTTTCCTCTCTCCCTCCCTCTCCTCGCATTCTGGGTGGCGGCCGTGAGGTGGGGGGTCTGCCTGGGGGGCTCTGCTTTCTACCAGGGCTGCGGCTGCTGTGGGGGTGCTGTTTTTTTTTTTTATGATGCCGTGTGTGCGGGGGGAGAACTGCAGAGTTTAGTGTTCTGGCTGTGGTTGCTGCCTTTTTTTGTCACTGTATGTTTTTAAACGGGTGTTTGGCCGCCATTTTGCCGAGACCGCTTCTATTGACGATCGGCGGCCATTTTCCTGTAGCCTGCCTGACGATTTTTGCATGTCGGCGGCCATCTTGGAAAGGATTTTGGCCTCTAGTGACCAGCATAACGGCGCAAATCTTCTCAGCACACTTCCTGAGTGACGGCACAGCACAGGCAGCGTTTTCAGCTTCTCAGCAGCACTACAGCCCGTTCGAGTGGTGAGTCCTCTGGGGGGTCCCCTGCTCTCTTTTGCGGCCGGGAGGTTGACCTGTGGGTCTTGCCTTGCAGTACTAGGGTGGCATTTACAGTGGGTGAGCATGGCTTCCGAACCGGAGGCTTCTTCCCCAGGCATGCCAGAGTTAACCGTTAGTGCCCCTGTTCCTGCTGCTTCGGTGGATGCTATGACGGCAGTCTGAGACGTTTGTTGCCAGGATTGAAGTGGCGAGTGGCTAGAAGGGGGGTAAAAAGCGCCCCCTCCCTACGCCTTTTTCTGGGGATGTCTCTGACACGGAATCGGGCCCTGCTACTGCGTCTGGCCCGGGTTCCGTCATGTCAGATTATGCAGGCCTAGCTCACACAGACAGTGAGGATGACTCTGCTTGGGTGAGTGAGTGAAAAACTTATAGAGCGCAACACATGCGAACTGAATAGCCTCTGGGCGCTGTTTCCATTCCTTGGATAAAGGAAGGCTTTGCCTCAGAAGAGATGAGTTTCAATCATTCTCCTGAAGGCCAGGTAGTCCGACTCCAGTCGCATGGTGGTTGGTAGTGCATTCCACAGTCGCGGTCCTTTGGATTTGTATCTTGCCTTTGGGATGTGCAGTAGGTTTTGATTTGTGGATTGCAGAGTGCGATTGGGGTTGTGGGCTTTTATTTTTTCGCATAGATATTGGGGAGCGTTTCCTTGAATACACTTGTGTGTAAGGCAGAGTGCCTTAAAAGTGATTGTCTTTCACTGGTAGCCAGTGAAGAGATCTTAGCGAAAGGGAGATTGACTCCCATGGTTTTTTACCAGTCACTAATCGAGCAGCCGTATTTTGAACGACTTGCAGACGAGTGATTTGGTCTTTGGGAAGTCCTAAATAGTGGGCTTTTGCATCGTCGAGTCTGGAATTGATGATTGTTCCCACCACGACTGCAATGTCTTTAGGAATAAAAGGGGCGAGTCGGCGTAACTGGCGCAACAGACTACAGCCCCTATTTGTGCATCCATTGTCATGTGGGAGTCAAAAATTATTTCGAGACTTTTGATTTTGGTGCTAGGGGCGATAATTTTTCCCAGGATGGGCGGTGGGATCCAAGTTGAGTTGGGGAGACTTTTCCTGTTTGCGTGAAACAGGAGAAGCTCTGTTTTTTGAACCATTGAGTTTTAGATAATCTATAAGAGTGAGGGAACTCTCTAATCCCATCGAATGATCCTTTCCGTTGCTAACACGGAGATACAGCTGTGTCGTCTGCGTAGGAATGGTAGAGTAGCTTCTGGTTGCTGATGATCTCAAAGAGGGGACGGAGGTAAATGTTGAATAGTACCGGTGACAAGGGGGATCCCTGAGGGACTCCGCATAATACCGTACGCATTTCTGACGTGAAAGATCCCAATTTCACTGTTTGTGATCTGTTTTCCAAGAAGAAGGAGAACCAAGGTAGATCCGCTTCCGTGACTTTGGCCACTTCAGCTAGCCTAGCCAATAGTAGTCCGTGGTCTACAGTGTCAAAGGCCGCACTGAGGTCCAACAGGATCAGGAGAGAAGGTTCTCCATCTGCGGCCTCTAGGACGTCATCCCATATTTTTACCAGAGCAGTTTCGGTTCCGTGCCCGGGCCGGAAGCCTGATTGAAACGTATCAAGTAATTTTTGGGTTTCTAAATGCTGTTGTAATTGTTGTACAACTTATTTCTCCATTATTTTGGAGAAAACATTTAGACCCGTTATGGGTCTCCTATTGTTTGGGTCTTTCGGTTTTATTAATGAAATAATCTGATAGTTAGTTGCAAAATTCTTGTGAATCAGAATTGGGGGGCTCTAGGCAGGCTGGATTAATCGATTGCGAAACCAGCTTGAAGAGTTCGCGAGGGCGGTTTATGGCCTTGGTGATGATGTTGGCAAAATGATTTTTTTTTTTGCCATAAAGATTTCCTTATGATATTTCTTTGTTATTGTCTTATAAATAGTGAGGTTTCTATCTGAAGAGCTCCTTTTCCATGCAGCTTCTGCTCTTCTACGCTCTTGCTTTAACAATGTCAGCTGGTCGTTCAACCAGCCAGCGTTGTTTCTCCGAATGCAAGTTTTGCGTTTTGGTGCCACCCAGTCAGCGGACTGAAGTAGCGCCTTGTTGATGGCGTCTAGTGTTTCTACTGCTGTTTGTTGTATTGGGGAATTTTTTTTGCTAGGGTGGTTTTGAAGAGTTCCGAGTGGAGCTTCTTCTGAGACCTAGTCCAGTGAATTATCACTGGTTTTCTTGTTTTATTTGGCCTGACTGACGAGTTTAAATTTAATGGCATGATGATCGGTCCATGGTAGTGGCTCATTTTGCCCGATCTCAATTTCCAAATCCTGTTTGAAAATGAGATCGAGGGTATGGCCTGAGACATGAGTGGGGCCTCGTATTAATTGCTGCAGACCTAATCCTTCTAGATGGTCGATGCAGGCATCAGCAACGGGGTCCAGCGAAGAGTTGGCCCAGAGGTTGAAATCCCCCAGCACCAAAAGGTGTTTGATGCTTAGGGTGTAAGAGGAGATGAATTCTGTTAATGACTTTACAAGGTCGGTTTTTGAGCCAGGGGGTCTGTAGCACAGTAACATATGAACCGTGTCTTGGGGATTTGATTGCAGCTGTAGAGTGAGGGTTTCCATGAATGGAAGCGAGTATTCAGAGTCGGCGCATAAGGCGTTTTGTTGGAGCTCTTATCACTGCGGTGCGGACCCCGAAAGTGTTTCCTTGTGTTCTATATCTGGACAAACTATTGTACAAGGAATGGGATCGGCCGCAGAAAGTTTTTGCTGTACCAAAATGCTTTGCAGTCCGTTACCATTTTGAGGAGGACTTTTAAAAAAAGTGGGTTTCTCCTCCGTCTGCGGACCCCCCCTGTCCAGGCTAAACAAGGCTACCACGTTACCTGTGGAAGGGGCTCCTGTCTTTAAGGACCCCGCAGATAGAGCTGAGGCTGTGGCCCGCTCCATGTTCACAGTGGTGGGGTCGGTGGTGAGACCGGTCTTGGCCGGAGCTCTAGTGTCGGACACTTAGCGAATGGGCAAAGTCTTTGCTGCAGGAGCTGGAGGTGCATAATGCTCCTGAGGTCTGTGTGGACCTGGCCGACAAGTTGGTGCAGGGCCTAAAATTTGTCTGAGTCGGGCCCTGTATACTCTCCCCTTGCTCTCCAGGGCCTCCGCTTTGGTATTACGCCACCTTGTGTGGCTGAAGTGTTGGTCTGCGGACCAATCATCAAAAAAGGCCTTGGTGGACTTACCGTTTAAGGGTGAACGTCTTTTTGGGGCGTCCCTGGATGACATAAAAGATGCCACAGGGGGTAAGAGCACTCTGCTTCCGCAATCTGGAAAGGGCAAGGAACCTCGCCGTAAGCAAGGGCCCTCCTTTACTGCCCCCAAGCGATTTTTTCGCCCGCCAGGTGCGGCAGGAAAATGTTTCCAGGGTGCTAAGGTGCCCCGCTGAAGGACAAAAGCGCACCTGGTTAAGCAAGCCGAACAAGCCTGCGTCTGCATTAAGGTCTGCCTCCGCCCGCATCTCGGGTTAAGGGGGGCCAATTTGCGGCTCGGTGGAGGTCTCTTATTTCCGACCGATGGGTTTGTGAAGTAGTTTCCTCTGGACACAAGATAGTTTCTCTCTTGGCCACCAAACAGATTTTTTCCTTCCAAAATCCAGCTTCCCCCGGAACGGCGGGAGGCCCTGTCAGGGGCTTTTCAGAATCTGCTGGTCAGGGGAGTGATTGTACCAGTTCCCTCGACGGAACGGTTTCAGGGGTTTTACTCCAATCTGTAGTCCCCAAGAAGGGAGGGGGTCAGTCTAATCCTGCACCTCAAGGCCCTCAACTGTTTTGTCAAAGTACAAAAGTTCAGGATGGAGTGTATTCGCTCGGTAGTGGCAGCGCTCCATCAGGGGGATTTTATGGCGTCCTTGGACATCATGGACGCGTACCTGCATATCCCCATAAGCGCAAAACACCAGAGATTTCTGCGTTTTGCGGTCGGAGAGGACCACTTTCAATTTGTGGCCCTCCCTTTTGGCCTGGCCTCGGCACCACAGGTTTTGACAAAGGTGCTTGCTCAGATTCTGGCCCTGCTAAGGCAGCGCGTGATCGCTATCGTAGGATACCTGGACGACGACTTCAAGCTCAGAATTAGAAGAGGACGTATCGATCACCTGTCCGGCTCTCGGAATTCGGTTGGCTATTAAATGCCCAGAAGTCAGTACTGGTACCATCCCAGCGGCTGGAGTACCTGGGGTTAGTCCTGGACTCCTCCGTGGCGAGGGAAAAACTACAGACACTGCAATCTGCGGTGCAGCGGTTGGCGACCCAAAAGCGGTCTTCGCTTCGCTTTTGCATGAGAGTTCTGGGTCTGATGGTGGCCTCTTTCGAGGCGGTTCCGTATGCTCATTTCCACACTCGAGTGTTGCAGAAACAGATTCTGTCACGTTTGAACAAGCTACCCTCGTCTCTGGATTTCCAGATTTGGGTGAGTCAACTGGTCAGGTCCTCCCTAGTGTAGTGGCTGACATCTGCGGTACTTCGGACCGGGAAATCCTTTCTGCTGTACCATTGGACAGTGATCACGACAGATGCCAGCCTCTCCGGCTGGGGGGGGTGTCAAGTCAGCCCAGGGGCACTGCGCCTACCGATCAATGTCCTGGAACTCCGGGCGATCAAGCTGTGTCTCTCCAAGTGATCTCTGGGTCTGCAGGACCGTCCGGTCAGGATCCAGTCCGACAACACCACGGCTGTGGCGTATGTCAATCATCAGGGGGCACACGGAGCTCAGCAGCGAGGGAAGTCGCGCACATTCTCCGGTGGGCCGAAAGGTACGTTCCCGACTCTGTCAGCCGTGTACATTCCTGGGGTGCTGAATTGGCAAGCCAACTACCTAAGTCGCCAAACGCTAGACCAAGGAGAATGGTTGCTACACCCCCGGAAGTGTTTCAGCGTTTGTGCCGCAAATGGGGCACTCCAGACGGTGATCTCCTGGCATCCTGTCTCAATCGGAAGGTGTCACGGTACATGGCCAGGTCAAGTGACCCGTGGGCGGACACGTTGGTGGCGCCATGGGGTCACTATCGCCTAATCTACGCCTTCCCTCCCCTGACGCTTCTTCCTCGCCTGCTGCGCAGAGTGGAAGCTGAGGGGATACCAACAATTCTGATAGCTCCGGATTGGCTGCGCCATCCCTGGTACGCGGACCTGGTGTGCCTGGTGGCACGTCCCTTGGCGTCTACCCCTGAGAAAAGATCTTCTGTCGCAGGGTCCTATCTTTCACCCTGCTTTACAGTCGCTGGCTTTAACGGCGTGGCTGTTGAGAGCCAGGTGCTGAAGAACCGAGTGATCTCTACCATGCTACGAGCATGGAAGTTTACTTCACGGAAGATTTACCATCGTACGTGGAAGGCCTACATCTCCATGTGTGAAGAGATGAACTGGCACCCCGTACATACGTGATGTCCCGGATTCTGCTGTTCTTACAGCGTGGAGTGGATCAGGCTCTCGCCTTAAGTACAGTGAAAGATCAGATTTCAGCCTTGGCCGTTTACTTTCAGCGACCGCTGGCGGCGCACTCCCTGGTGCGTACATTTGTGCAGGGGGTTAAGCATGTGGCCCCTCCTGTGCGTCCTCCACTGCCTCCATGGGACTTGAATTTGGTCCTTTCGGTGCTTCAAGGGGCCCCGTTTTGAGGACTTTCGAAAGATTTTTTTGTTGTCCCAGAAGGTGGTGTTTCTGGTGGCAATTACTTCGGTAAGACGAGTCTCAGAACTGGCGGCCTTGTCTTGCAAGGCTCCCTACTTGGTCATCTATAAGGATAAGGTGGTGCTGCGGCCGCAGCCGTTGTTCCTTCCTAAGGTTGTTTTTCGGCTTTTCACATTAACGAGGACATTGTTTTGCCATCCCTATGCCCTCGGCCGAAGAACCCGAAGGAGGCCACGTTAAGTCTGCTACTTGTCTGCTACGGCTCAGTTTCGGAAGTCTGATTCACTGTTCGTGTTGGTGACTGGTCCTAAGAAGGGTCTGGCGGGCTCGTCAGCTACCATTTCTAGGTGGATCAGACAGGTCATTCTCCAGGCCTATGCCCTAAAGGGGCAGACGCCTCCCTTTCCGGTTACCGCGCATTCGACCAGGGCGATTGGTGCCTCTTGGGCTTTCCGCTATCAAGCGTCTGTTTTACAGGAGTGTAAGGCAGCGAACTGGTCGTCAATCCATACCTTCTCAAAGTTTTACAAGGTGGATGTGAGTGCATCTTCGGATGCCTCCTTTGGCCGCAAGGTTTTACCGGCGGCCGTTTAAGGTCGCAGTTCCTCCGTTGAGGAACTCTGGTTTGGTTTGGGTGAAGCTTGGTGTGCTGTTTTTTTCCCACCCCTCAAATTTTTTTGACACTGCTTGGGGACGTCCCTAAGGTCAATGCTGCTGTGTCTGTCCATGAACGGAAGAGAAAATAGGATTTTTGTACTCACCGTAAAATCCATTTCTCTGAGTTCATGGACGGACACAGCACCCACCCCTCTTTTTTGTTTGTATTGCTTGTTACGAACTGGAGCTGCATGAGCCAAAGAGTGGGATGTACCCGGAGGACCCACCCCCTGGGAGGTGCTGTACTGAGAGAAGTGTTTGAACACTTGAAGTGCTGTTTTCTGCCTAGTCTCTCCTGAAAGGAAGGATATATAACCCTAAGGTCAATGCTGCTGTGTCCGTCCATGAACTCACAGAAATGGATTTTACGGCGAGTACAAAAATCCTATTTTTTTTTTTAAAGTGTGGGTTCTCTTTTGCTGTCAGATTTGAGAAGAAAACTCCTTATTTGTCTCTTATGTGTTCCCAATCACACAGCATACTTAAAAATATTTGTAAATATTTCATACCTTTTTTCTAGTTTTTTTGGAGTGGGCCTGTGGACAGTCAGCAAGCTACTCTGGACAATTTCAAAGTGAAAGGCTTTCACCAAAATACAATAATGCTTTGAGCTCTCTAACCCTTTCTTGGGAAAGAGTCTAAGGCACCTTTCGCACGGACGGCTGTTCTGCCGCAATTAAAAGCATGTTTCTTTTGAAATTCAAGACTCCAGGCACAGTGATCGGCTGCATTTGTACACTGCGATTAGCTGCGTTTACATGCAGCGAAGTTTAGCTGTGGTTGGCCATTATTGTCATCCCCATAGCAACTGTTTTTATTTTGATGTGCTTCCTGTTTTTTCTTTTGTTCACACTGCTATCTGCAGCTGACACAGTGCACTGCGATTACTTGCAGTTATGTGCAGATAGCTGCGCAAAATCGTTCCTGGACGCAGTCAAAACTATTTTTTCTATCTGCACCAAACCGCATGTAATGAAACCGCAGCTAAACGCAGTGTGTGAGTGGGGTCATCGAAAAGTATTGTGTGCTTTCAGCTGCGGTAGAAAAAGCGACAATCCGCAGCAAAAAGCATTGTGTGCTTTCAGCTGTGGTAGAAAGAGAAAATTCGCAGCAAAAAGCACCATTCTATCCGCCTGTGTGAACGATGCATAAAGCAGGGGTCTCCAAACTATGGCCCTCCCAGTTGTTCAGGAACTACAATTCCCATCATGCCTAGTCAGGTCTGTGAATGTCAGCATTTTACAGTGCTTCCTGGGATGTGTAGTTCTGCAACAGCTGGAGGTCTGAAGTATAGTTACAAATGATAATGAGCTCTGTCTGCATGGTACGAGCAGGGTTAATTATGGTAACCGTTAATTACTCTGTCCCCTCAACAATATATAGCAGGGGTATATGTTTTCAAAGAAAGTGTCTAAAATATTTAAGTTATTCTATGTGAACGTAAGCATGTTGGAAATATGAAGTAGTTATCCTCATGTGGCTGCAAAAACGCTAAGTACACTTTTAATATCAATCTCTAACAAGAGGCCATTTTTTCAGGAAAGGTATTACAGGCATACCCCACTTTTAAGTACACAATGGGACCAGAGCATGTATGTAAAATGAAAATGTACTTCAAGTGAAGCAATACCTTTTTCACTTCTAGGGTGTTGGGGCTATAGTGTCGGGTTATAGTACTCTACAGTTAAACACTAGAGAATGGCACAGATGCTAGGCTTTAACAACCGACCACACCAGTGGAAATCTAGTTCTCAAGTTCTTATTCTGTGCACATAAATTCCACGGCAGTAACTGTGACACCTGTAGATAGTGTTATCTTGGCATATAGCTGACTCAGTTGAGCATGTTTCCAAGTAGCAGGAAATCTGAACAATTCGTGCACAGATTACTCCGCTGCAGCTTGGGAGCCACTTTACATACACTCGCAGGTATGTCGGTACTCTTGAGTATACGCAAGGTGAGTGTCCGTAAAGCGGGGGAAGGCCTGTAGTGCACGTCTTGCGTTTTATAGACCATTTCTCTTGTGATCTTTGAGATTGTCACTTACTTTTGGGACCTGTATATGTAAACGTTCTATGAAAATTGCATACCTAACAGGTTTTGTTTTCTCCTGTGTTTTTGATAATTTAGTTGTATAACTAAATTGGGATGGATGTTCTATTATGTATCACCTAGGGAAGTTTTGTCAAAGCTGGTCACTTTTGCTCCTTTCACTAGAGGCTTATTGCTGATCATTGATCGTGTACATCTTTTTAAAAAACAAAAAAATGTAAACATGAACTAACATAAATCCTGCATACCCTCCCGGTCCTTACTGTACTTTAACTTTGAGGATGCCGAGCGGTCTGCCCATGCAGCCAATCCAGCTGTCTGTGGGTGTGAAATCCTTGCTCCTCTTCTCTCCTTTGTGCAATGCTTCTGGAACATATCAGAATGATACTCGGTGATGGCACTGACTAATCAGAATCGCTCTGTTCGGTCCTGGAAGCTTTGCACAGAAGAGTGGGAATTTCACAGACCCTGGACCAGCCTGCATGGGCACTGATAGCTCAGCACCCTTGGAGGTAAGTACAGCGTGGGCAGGGTGTATGGTGTTAACATTTTTTTCAGTAATAGTGAGCTAAACCTTTAAATATTGATGACATTTCAGTGCAAATAATTTCATGTTTAAATTATGTTGATAGATTCTCCAGAGCATTGCCAACCACGTCTTGTTTACAAAAGAGGAGCATATGCGACCTTTTAATGAATTTGTAAAGAACAACTTTGATGCTGCACGAAGGTAAGAAAAGATATCCGTTCTTATATTTTTAAAAATGTAGCGCTCCTTAATAAGACATTATAACATTACATGAGATTGCACCAAAGTGAATAACACAAATAAAAAGTCTGTTCTTAGTCCACATGCTGTGACTAGTGAGTAATATGAAATATACAGGTATAGCCTGGAAAAAGATCCTCCACGTCTTACCGGATGGTTTTGACCACCTAACTAAAAGCGGTCAAAACAGTTATGCTCCAAAGAGGGTAATACTTCTCAGAGGACCCGCCAGCATACACCAACTCTGGATTCCTCTGCATAAAGACATCCAAATGACTCGAGACAGTGAATCTCCTTACTGCAGTGTTCTGCTACATTTCACATGTGGTGTTTGGCTTCTCTGTACTTGTTAATATCAATTTGACAACAAGACTCATATTAACTTTATGCCAAACCCTTGTCTTTACTGTACCCTACTGTTCATAAGCAACAGAGGCTTTGCAAAATGTGCTTTCTTGTAAATTGTTATGGCATGTAGACACTGTTCTACCTAATTGAAGTGCTGTTGCTCCATTCCTGGTCTCCCCATTATTCTGCATTTTATTTTAGAATGAATAAACTTTTTCATATTGGTTATTCCAGTCCTTGTTTTAAAATATTTTAAGTTCAGCTTTAATTTGTTAGTCAAGTCCATCGAAATCTGCTAGTACATCTCACACAATCCCAGATTAACACGGTTTTTCATGGTTGTCTCCGTTGCTCCTCTACTAGAGTTGAGGTTTAGGCATTAAGTGTTAATAGCAGGATTGGCAAGTGAAAATAAGGCCCCAAAGAGGAACTTTCACTTGCCTTGGCCCTAGCGATGTGGCGTCCTATAGATCCCAGTCCTACCACTGAGGTATTTGGGTGGCTGGCTTCCGAGTCTTGACCGCAGGCCCGCTCTCATTGGCTAGGCGGGTATAACGTCACTACTGCACATTTTGTGGGAGCTTAGTCAGATTCGGCATTGCTGAATTTGTACTGTGAGCTTGCACGTACATGGCTTACTGTGCAGGGGCGGAAAGTCAGGTAGGTAACTTTAATGTGGAAGAGACAAAGCATGTCTTTTCCACATTAAAATTTCTGCCTCTTCACTCCTTTTTTTTTTTTTTGGCCTAAAGTTCCATTTTGAAAAAGAAATCTCGGCAGCCACCACATTTAAGGATTGGTAGGCTGTAATATTTTTTGTTTTTGAATTGAATGTGGCTTTAAAGAAAATAAAGAAGCCTGAAAATAGGGTCGTTTGGGTTGTTTCTGTGCTTTTAAAGTTAATTTTACTTAGCATTGCCTTATAACAAAGTATTTACACATTCTCACTTTTATAGTTAAGTGGATGGAGTCATGCAAATTTCCTTTATCCTGTTTTTAGCCACCAGTGTATCCAGAACTGCTTAATGTACAGCACAGATATAACCTCACTTGCAGTGCTTAATAATTTTTCTTCCAAAGTAAAATCCTTACCTACATGCTTACATTTTTTAAATTTTAGGTAGAGTGGAAAGGGATTGGAACACCTGTCAGTTTTTTTATTGCGGTCTGTGCCCCCTGATTCAACCTTTGTTTTGTTTTCTGTTATCACTAAAATTGAAAAAATCGCACATTTTGGGTTGTCTACTGAAAAGGGGAAATCTTCCAATAAAGACATTCATTCTGGTGACCTGGGAGTAAATCTCCAATGGGACCAGAATGTAAAAAAAAAAAAGTTTAAGGCATATAATTCTCCCTAACTCTTGAAATGTTGTTCTAGTATGCAATTTCATAATTCTCAGTACACATAGCAACAACCTTCCTGTGCCTGCCATGCGTCATCTCCAACTGTAGGTGAACATGGTGATTCAAGAAAGTGGATTCTCCAACCCTGGAAAGCCTCCAGTATTGGTTGACTTGTGCAGCATGTTTTTTTTCTGCTTACATCAGAACTAAATGTAAAAAAGGAAAGGTTGCAGATATGATTGCTTTTTTTATTGCAGTAAGTGTCTTTAGTTCCACTTTGTATTATAAATACCCATTCACAAAATACAAAGCATTGTGTGATTGGGCAGCAGAGGAGAGAGGAGGTGGACAGAGCTGCTATATGAGAAGGCGGTGTGTCTCCTACAGTGCCTGCCGCCGAGAATGTGTTTATAGCACGACAGCATCGCGCTGATTCTCGGCGACAGGCTGCCGACATCTCGCACTCGCTGGATTAGTAAAAGCACATTCCAGCGAGTGCGTCATAGAAGCGACGGGGATCCGACGCGGATTCCCGCCAATTCTACACGTGGGCGGAGTTTGTTATGAATCCTGAGAAGGAAGTCCCCGCCGGATTTTAAATAAAAATCCGGCATGGGTTCCCCCCTCAGGAGCATAACAGGCCCTTAGGTCTGGTATGGGTTGTAAGGAGACCCCCTACGCCGAAAAAACGGCGTGGGGGTCCCCCCACAATCCATACCAGACCCGTATCCAAAGCACGCCGGCCGGTCAGGAGGGGAGTGTGGGGCGAGCGAGCGCCCCCCCCCTCCTGAGCCGTACCGGGCAGCATGCCCTCAACATGGGGGGGTCAGGTGCTCTGGGGCAGGGGGCGCACTGCAGCCCCCCACCCCAGAGCACCCTGTCCCCATGTTGATGAGGACAGGGCCCCTTCCCGACAACCCTGGCCGTTGGTTGTCGGGGTATGCGGGCGGGAGGCTTATCGGAATCTGGAAGCCCCCTTTAATAAGGGGGCCCCCAGATACCGGCCCCCCACCCTAAGTGAATGAGTATGGGGTACATTGTACCCCTACCCATTCACCTGCAAGAAAAGTTTAAACACAAATAAACCACACAGTGTATTGAAATATTTTATTAGTTGGCCGCCGGGGGGGGGGTGTGTATGATCGCTTTTATAAAAGCGCCCCCCTCCGGAGGGCTTCTGCGGGGGGGTGGGTGCCGCTGTTCTTCACCGCCGTCTGGTTCTCTTCTGCCGCCGGGGGGGGGGGCGCTTTGATAAAAGCGCCCACCACCCGGCGGGCTTCCTTCGACATCTTCTCCCGCTCTCCGGGGGTCTTCTCCCGCTCTCCGGGGGTCTTCTCCCGCTCTCCGGGGGTCTTCTCCCGCTCTCCGGGGGTCTTCTCCCGCTCTCCGGGGGTCTTCTTCTTCAGGACTCGCCGCCGCTATCTTCGTGTGTTAGCTCAATTACTGGCGGCGGCGAGTCCCCTCTTCTGTGACGTCATCTTCTCTTCTTCTTTTCCAGATGTTGACGCGGCGCTTCCTTCCGCTGTTATGGCTGGCGCGCGGCTCGCAGCGAGTTATATAGGCCTGTCTTGTGACGTCGCAGTCCCATCATGCTCCGCCCACGTGTAGAATTGGCGGGAATCGGCGTCGGATCCCCGTCGCTTCTATGACGGCTTTGTCTCCATCGCGGCAAGCCAGCTCGGCGCTGGCTCCCGCGATGGGGCTCGCAAGTGCTCAATCTCGCCGAGAAAGGGAGCGAGATTGACACAATATCCCAGTCACCTACTGTATCTGCACCTGGAGTGTATCGATGGCAATGCCAAGTAAAAATGTAACTTCCAAGAAAAAACCCATGAGGTGCTATTTGCTTCATTGTGCTCAACACATAGTAAGCCTGCAGATTTTAAAAAGTGTCTTGAGTTTTTGGAATTTAACAGCTTTCATTGTGCCCTACTGAATGGCTAAAAACTAAATTTTTATAAGCTATAAGAATTCAGCGCAAAAGCAGCTCTAATCAAAAACTCTGTGGTATTTTTTACCTCTTAATTTCCTAGGTTCTTCTTTGACATTGCAAATAACTGTCCTCCGAGTGACACTGTTAACCACAGCCTCTCCTTTATTACTGATGGAAATGTTCTTGCGTTACATCGGTTGCTTTGGAACAACCAGGAGAAGATTGGACAGTATCTATCCAGTAACAGGTGAAGATTAAAATTGGCTTTTTTATTTTTTCTAGTATCTAATTTTACAGTGTGTCCACATTTTGTTCTTCCACATACTCGGAACAACATTCTGATAAATGTAGGAAGCATCTGATATGAACTCTACTGCATGGACCTTATACAGAGAATTATATGTTGCAGTCCTAGGGATTGAAGGTCATTTCTCCAGCAATATTTTCATGTATCCACTGTTGCAAAAAATGACTGGCTTTTCTATAGTTTCAAACCGAAACAGATATTGTATAAAAATTGTATTTGGCCAGCGTGTATATTTGTTCTTGGTCTTGTAACGGTAGCTTGGCCATGCATATTTTCTGCCACAGGACGTGGTGAGAAGCTGTTCTTCAATAACTGACTGCATGGACAGATTCTTGTCATCATGCTCATAAACTTGCCATCTCTAATCGCTTCTTATGGGTAACTTGATAAAAAAAATTTACATAATCATCACCTTTTTAGTCTTGGTTTAACTCCACAGAATGCTTCTTTATGGTGAAATAATGTTATTGTGCAATAAACACACCTTTCCATAGATGTATTTAGAACAGCCCTTCCATGTAGGGATCTATGTGCCCATAGTGTGGACAGGGCATTCAAGCTCTTCCAGTTTGTGTTCCTTTTTTTTAATAAAGCTGTTTGTAAAGGTTGAAATCAACCTTTTTTTTTTTTCACCTCAATCTTTTTATTTCTAGAAATCCAAAGTGGTTTGCCTCTTTTCTTTACAATTTAATGAAGAATTGAAGTTTTATTGAAAGTTTTTGTCAATTTGTGAATTAACATTTTAAGATGAGGCTTTGCACAGTACACTACCATGCTGTGTAGTAGTAAGAGCAGGAGCTTTGTTACCAACAGTACATTTTTTTAAAACTTTACACAGAAATACTAACAGCATTAAATTTCATGTGAAATCTTGCAAAATTAAATGTCAGTTTAGTATTTTGTAAACCGTGTGAGAGGAGTTGAAGGCCAGCCTGAGCTTTTTAGGCTGGGCGGCTTTTATGGGTCACAGGAGTGCAATTTGTTTTGCACTCCTGTGACCCGTTTTCAGGGTAGAGCGGTCTGAAGTCCGCTCTCTGCTGACGTCACTGCCATCAGTCGGGGCACCCGTCATCACAACTTCCAAGTCGGGATCCGCCAGCTGCCTTGATTGATGGCAGTCTCAGCGAGCCACTGATAGCCACTCCCCGCCCCTCCACGGCTCAGCGCTCCAATGAGGGCAGAGAAGTAGAGCAGAAGCAATGCTGACTGTCAGCATCGCTCTGCTCGGGGAGGTGTGAGAACCGAGCCATCAGCGGTGTTCGGTGGCTCGGTTCTCAGTGCAGACACGCCAGGGGACAGATGCAGCATCAATCTGCATCCACTAAGGTATTTTTTTATTTTTTTAAACCTCTCTTTTAAATGTATCTGAATAAAATCTTATTGAGTCTTATGTTTCATTGACTGCTTTTTAAAAGTAAAAAAAAAAAAATTGCAAAGTTTTAGTATGAATTTTAGTATGTACAATTGAAATGGACTGGTTAGGCTTTATTATTTGAAACTCAAGTTAAATCTATTGTTTTTATTCTTAAGGGACCACAAAGCTGTTGGAAGAAGACCATTTGATAAAATGGCAACTTTACTCGCTTATCTTGGGCCTCCAGAGCACAAGCCTGTGGCAGACACCCATTGGTCAAGTCTAAATCTCACAAGTTCCAAGTTTGAAGAATTTATGACTAGGTAATTAGAGTCTTCCTAGAAATGTGTCTGCCATGTTTCTTTTGTTCGAACTAATAGATATATACTCCTCCCAATTTGTTCTATAGGCATCAGGTACACGAAAAAGAAGAATTTAAAGCATTAAAAACTCTAAATATATTCTACCAAGCAGGGACATCAAAAGCTGGAAATCCTGTTTTCTACTACATTGCAAGACGGTAAGTTGTACTTGCTATATGTTGTCCAAATACAACAGTCAATTTTGTTCTTGCTTTGTGGAGGTTTATTTGCGTCTAACATAATTTATTCTAAATTATATATCAAACTGGTACTATATTTGATTTCCTCACTACACGATTAAAGCTGATTGTCTCTAATATATATATTTTTTCCAAATCAAAAATCAGTGTTTCAGTTAAAATGTCAGTAAATGATGGGCTTTTTTGGGATCTGCAGTAGTGATTAAAGTGGATGTAAACCCTCCATACACCCAGTGAAGTGAACAGCCTCAGATGATACAGGGATGAATCAAATCTCCCTACATAAGTTTTACATTTATATCTGCTGTCTTCACATTTATATAAAGTTTAGAAAGTTGAGATTGTGTTTTTTCTCTTTTTGGTTAACACAGTGTGCAGTGTCTGGGCATACAGCCAATATGGCTAAAATTGCTGATTGAGGGAAAGGCACACACCCCCTCTCATCCATAGGCAGACTCTCTCAGAGGTGTTTTGTAACAGGGCCAGCTCCCTGCTAATCTTTTTAAGCAACCTCCCCTGACAGAAATTTCAGACTGCTTTTATCTGATGTCTTAGAATTTGTCAGGAGTTATCAGGCTGATAAGAGGAATGGTTCAGGAAAGAGCTACAGGACATGGCTCTTTGAAGAGAAATAACGAAATATTGCAGATATGTGCCCAGCTCAAATTTTATGAATTGGGTTTACATCCATTTTAACCACTTAAGGACCGCCTCCTGCACAAGCACGTACAGGTACGTCCTCTTTAAGCCCAGCCCGCGGACCCGATCGCCGCTGGAGTCCCGCGATCGGTCCCTGGAGCTGAAGAACGGGGAGAGCTGTGTGTAAACACAGCTTCCCCGTTCTTCACTGTGGTGCCGTCATCGATCGTGTGTTCCCTAATATAGGGAAACACAATCAATGACGTAACACCTACAGCCACACCACCCTACAGTTAAAAACACAGATGAGGTGACACTTAACCCCTTCAGCGCCCCCTTGTGGTTAACTCCCAAACTGCAATTGTCATTTTCACAGTAAACAATGCATTTTTAATGAATTTTTTGCTCTGAAAATGACAATGGTCCCAAAAATGTGTCGAAATTGTCCATAGTGTCCACCATAATGCCGCAGTCACGAAAAAAGATCGCTGCCATTAGTAGTAAAAAAATAATTAATAAAAATGCAATAAAACTATCCCCTGTTTTGTAAACGCTATAAATTTTGCGCAAACCAATCGATAAACGCTTATTGCGTTTTTGTTTTTTTTTACCAAAAATAGGTAGAAGAATACGTATCGGCCTAAACTGAGAATTTTTTTAAAATTGTCGCTCTATTTTTGTTTATAGCGCAAAAAATAAAAACCGCAGAGGTGATCAAATACCACCAAAAGAAAGCTCTATTTGTGGGGAAAAAAGAACACCAATTTTGTTTGGGAGCCACGTCGCACGACCGCGCAATTGTCAAAGATGAATCGCAATAACTGGCCAGGTCCTTTACCTGCCTAAAGGTCCGGGTCTTAAGTGGTTAAGGAGTGCTTTTGTTTTTTTAATGAAAAGTAATTTTACAGTAAAATACTATTAGGCTTCATGTACACAGGATGTTTTTACAACCTCTCCTGAATGGTTTAACTTGACAGATGGTAACAGATGTTTAAAACTTTGATTTTGCCGCGTTTTACATGCTGTGTTTTGCTGCCTTTGTGCTTTTAAAAGCTTTTTAAATATATATATATATATATATATATATATATATATATATATATATATATATAAATTTAAAACGCCTTTAAAAGGAAACGCGAGTTACTGCATTTACAAGCTGTTACAGGAATTTGGCATTTCATACAGCTCTGAACATCCTTCTAAACTCAACTGCCTATAAATGAATATACATGAACATGTACTGATAAGATAACATAAAGGAGAGTTCAGGGGCAGCTTAAAAAAATGCCCAACTTCTAAACGTCCGTTTACCCGCAGCAGTGTATATGAGGTATGAGAGTCGGTTCACACTGGGGCGAATTGGGATCCGACTTGAAGTCGCCTCAAGTAGTCCCAAGTAGCGCTGTCCAGTAAAGCAATGCAAGTGAACGAGAGCCGTCTTAATACACACTACTGCAGTCGCTCCGACTTCAGAAGAGGTTCCTGTACTACTTCAATCCGACTTCTAGGCGATTTGTACCCATTAATTTCAATGGAAGTTGATTGGCCACTGGAAAGTCTCCTGTCCTGGAGACGACTTCAAGTAGTGTTGTAAAACGCTCCAGATCGCCCTGTGGTTCATGCTCAAGTCGTGTTGGAGTTGCCTCTGAAAGTCGTGCTGGAAGTCGTGTCCCCCCAGTGTGAACCGACTCTAAGTGTAGCGTTTAAATTTCATTGTACAAACACTGTCAGAATTACTAGCAGATCTGAGTAGGTTACAGTCATGGCAGAGGAGGAGATTCACTAAGTAGTGTAGCCAAGGTCAGGATAAAAGCGCCATTATAACAATAAAAGCAGTGCAGTGCAACCTAAATGTAAATATAAATGCTAATATATAATGTCCATGTGAAAAGGCACAATGAAAATTACGGCATGCAATGTGGATCCAACGTGGCCAGAAATCCCTCCACCGCACACAGAGTGACCTCTCACCTCACTGATTCAACCTATAATTGGTCACATGGCATGTAACTCATTCCCAGTATAACTACTTAGAACATCCAATCGATCGGCATACGCATACCAAAGGTGTCGATCAAGATCCTGAGCTTTGTCTCCAACATGCATATGAAACATAAATGAAGACAGTCTAGTGCTCTCTGTATAAGGAGTGTTTAATTGCAAGGTAAAACAAAAGCGAAACTACTCACAAAGACGGCACTCAGACATGTCTTCCTACCTCGTGCTGATGAAGTCCCCCCTACGGATGTAACACGTACAAGGGGGAGGAGTCACGACAGACGTCACCCACAGCCATCGCTGTTGAAATTATTTCCTATGCTGTCTGTAAGCACTCGTGTCTGAATGCCGTCTTTGTGAGTAGTTTTGCTTTTGTTTTATCTTACAATTAAACACTCCTTATACAGAGAGCACTAGATTGTCTTCATTTTTTTTTCATGTGCATGTTGGCGACAAAGCTCAGGACCTTGATCGACACCTTTGGTATGCTGATCGATTGGATGTTCTAAATAGTTATACTGGGAATGAGTTGCATGCCATGTGACCTATTATATGTCGAATCAGTGAGGTGAGAGGCCACTCTGTGCGGTGGAGGGATTTCTGGCCACATTTGATCCACATTGTATACCGTCATTTTCATTGTACCTTTTCACAATCACTTGTGGACTGTTTCTTCTCATGGAGATTATATATTGGTGTTTATATTTACATGTAGGTTGCGCTGCACTGCTTTTATTATTTCTTGAGGGATTTTATTTGAATTTACCTTGAGTGCTGGCTTGCAACCATAATTTACTGTTACATATTTTTCAGCACTAAATTATTTTCCTATTTACTGTTTTATGAAAGAAAAACATTGCATACAATATTAAAAGCAAAGTCGAATGAACCCTGTGGGTTTTTTCAGTATTTAGGTTGGACAAGTCCGTTCCCACCCACAGTATCTGGGCCTGGCATTGGCAACCTAGGAACCCAGAGCTGCATCATGGTAGGAATAGGAGGAAAGTGCAGGCATTGTAGTATTAAGTGAACCTAATTCTTTACCCATTGTATGGAAAAAGTACCGTTCCGCGTTTTGGTAATTGGTCTGCTAGTTACTGAATGTACTTTGTCCATTCATTGTTTTTCCAGGACCATTTTTTTTTTTATGTTGTACAATTATTGCTTTTTCAGGCATATCTTTTTCACATTGTGAATTATATTCGTATGTCTCCTGAAGTAAAGTTTTAACTGTTGTCTGAATTTCAGAATATTTCAAGTGTTTTTTCAAGTGTTTTTTCAAGTGTTTTTTCAAGTGTTTTTTCAAGTGTTTTTTCAAGTGTTTTTTCAGGTGTTTTTTCAGGTGTTTTTTCAGGTGTTTTTTCAGGTGTTTTTTCAGGTGTTTTTTCAGGTGTTTTTTCAGGTGTTTTTTCAGGTGTTTTTTCAGGTGTTTTTTCAGGTGTTTTTTCAGGTGTTTTTTCAGGTGTTTTTTCAGGTGTTTTTTCAGGTGTTTTTTCAGGTGTTTTTTCAGGTGTTTTTTCAGGTGTTTTTTCAGGTGTTTTTTCAGGTGTTTTTTCAGGTGTTTTTTCAGGTGTTATTGAGCGTTTTTTTATTTTTAGCGGATTTGCAAATATAGGCGGTTTTAACAGGCGTTTTTCATTTAGGCGTTTTTTCTGTGGCCAATAAAAACCTGTGTAAGTTGTGGAGGGGAACTGCTGTTTGAGCTGAAAACACCTGTAAAAAAAAAAATCTTACTGTTTAGGCCTTTTTCCATTGAAGCCTATGGGGACAAAAAAAACCTCAAATCTGCCTGAAAACTAGCCTGTGTACTTTCTCACTTCGTCTTTCAGGACAGCACTTGGAGAGAGCGCAGCTCCACCCACTTCCCAGGAAACACTGCAGTCACTGCTATAACTTCCGCCCCACCTCCACCATGGCCTCAGTTGTAGTGTTTCCTCCGGCCATGGTGGAAGCGCTGCAGGGAACCAGGAGGATGCTGGACTCTCTCCAGGGGGAGATGGATGGAAGAGCATACCTGCGATCGGTTGTTTTTTCAGGAGGCACACCCAACCTCCCCCCTGATGCGTGGGGGATGTTTCGGTGCTCCCCTATTCTCGAGCCCGGCGAGGGTAAAGGCTGCCGGAGGTTCCGCGCCAATAGGCTGGGCATTACAGGCCGTTTTTGGGGCGGTTAGATGCCGGTCTCCTGGGGTCTGCGCTGTCCCGATATGGAGTGCGGGCGACCTCATTTCCGGTGGAGGCGGGACTTCCGGCTGCGCGTGGCGGCTTCCGGTTCCGGCCGCTGGAATGCAGAAGGGAGGGGCAGCCTCGGCGTTGCAATTTCCGGTTCCCACAGCAGTGGGGTTAACCGGGACATTAACAAGGAGGCGCACAAACGATCGCCGCGTTCTGGGAAAATGGAGCCAGAAGACGCAGCGGAGGTGGCGGGAGCAGGAGCCACATGCACCAGCCCGGTCCAGGTAGGAAAACAGCGGTTTAAGTCTACCTGGTTCCTTGTTATGTCCCTCCTACTGCCCCTTTGGGGAGAGGAGCCTGCCTCACTCACCCTAGTCACGTCCCTGGGAGAGTGTTGTTTGTTTTGGTACAGCGGTGATGGGACCTGGTGTGTTTTTGTTCACTGGCTGTTTTGTGGTGGTGGTGGTTTGGGTCTGAGACACAAAAAGTTAAACATGGGGTTGTTGTCTTTTGTGTTTTTCAGAAAGCTAAAGAAAAGCTAAAAATTGCAGTGCCCCCTCCTAAGAAACGGTGTGCTACCTGCAAAACAACCCTTAAAGGGTCTTGGACTAAGCCGTTATGCAAGGCATGCATCGCGGACATAGTCAAAGGGGAAGCCTCTACTAGTGCAGCCTCCGAACAACCCAAAGAGATGCTCACTTCCTTTCGGAAGGAGCTAGAAGAGACCTTTCAGTCATTCCGCTCCTACTTGGACAGAGGGGCGGCGTCAGGGTCAGCAGCTAAGGCCTCCACTAGTGCACCCTTGGATTATAGAGGGGCAGGTAGTGAGTCCGAGGAGGAAGAACCTAGCAGCCTAGTCTCAGGGTCAGAGGCGGAAGAGGAAGATACAGGAGAATCTTCTTCTTCAAGTTACAAGTTTGTCCTTAGAAGAGGTGGATGACTTGCTGAAAACTATTCATTCCACCTTAAACATTAAGGTGGATAAGACGCATTTATCTCTGCATGACAAGATGTACCAGGGTTTAGACGAAGTCCAGCATCGAACCTTTCCAGTACATAGAGTATTGTCAGATGCGGTTAAAAGGGAGTGGAAAGACCCAGAGAGGGCTCCTTTCTTTTCCCGGTCACTTAAGAGGAGATTTCCTTTTGATGAGGATCCAGCGCAGGTATGGAATAAGAAACCTAAGCTGGATGCTGCATTTTCAAAGGTATCCCGAAATACGGACTTGGCCTTTGAGGATACGGGCACCTTAAAGGATCCCCTAGATAAAAGAGCAGAGGCGCTCTTAAAGAAGGCTTGGGATGCCTCCCTGGCCAACCTCAAACCAGCTATGGCATCCACAGTAGTGGCCAGGAACCTTGAGCATTGGTTGGAACAGCTGAAGGGTCACATTGAGTCCGGGACCTCACGCAGAGAGTTGCTAGAGTCCTTCCCGATTCTTCTGAAGGCAGTAGGCTACATGGCGGATGCCTCAGCCGAGTCAGTGAGAATATCAGCCCGTTCCTCGGCCCTAGTGAATTCGGCCAGGAGGGCTCTCTGGGTCAAAACCTGGACTGGGGACACGGCTTCGAAGGCTAAGTTATGTGGCCTGCCCTTCGATGGAGATCCTGTATTTGGCGCCCCTTTTTTCCAGCCCTTTTTTCCAGCCCCAAGATCCTAAAGAGGCACAAAAAGGTCAGGGTGGAAGGTCCTGGCGGCCTCAGAGGGGTAGAGGGAGACCCGGGTTGTTGTTTCGCTCCCCTAGCCAGCCCGCTAAACCCCAGTGACGGTCGCCCGGCTGTGGGAGGATGGCTTCAGTCGTGCCTTCCACAGTGGGCAGAGACGACTTCCAGTGCATACATCCTCAAGGTTATTGCAGAGGGCTACGCGCTGGAGTTCTCAGAGAAACCACCGTCGCGTTTCTATGCAACTCAGCTGCCCAGGGATCAGGAGAAATCCAGGGCAATGTTGTCACTGTTAGAGGAATTTCTCCAGCAGAGGGTGATCACCCCGGTACCCCAACAAGAGCAGGGGACGGGTTGCTACTCCCATGTGTTTCTAGTAAAAAAGCCGGCAGGAAAATTTCGTTTGATTCTGAACTTAAAATTCCTGAATCGGTCAATCAAGTACAAGAGGTTCCGGATGGATACCATCTACACGGTCAGAAGGCTTCTTCCAGTGGGTTGCTTTCTGGCTTCGATAGACCTAAGGGATGCTTATCTTCACGTCCCGATAAGAGCCTCTTCTCAGCGTTTCCTGCGTCTAGCAATCAGGACAGGAAGCGAGGTCAAACACTTTCAGTTCAGGGCCCTGCCGTTTGGTCTCTCCTCCTCTCCGAGGATCTTTTCGAAGGTGGTGGCGGAGGCCTTGGCACCTCTAAGGCTGGAAGGAGTTTTTGGTAATTCCATACTTGGATGACCTCCTGTTGTTCGCCAAGACAGAAGATCAGCTTCTCAAAGACCTGTGGAGGACTCAGGCCCATTTGGAGGGCCTAGGTTGGATTATGAACAGAGAGAAGTCAAATCTAGTCCCCTCTCAGGTCATAGTCTTTTTGGGGTACACCATAGACTCCATCCAGGAGAAGTTATTTCTACCAGAGGAGAAAATAATCAAGGTTCAGGCAGCAGTGAAGGCAGTGCAGACGAACCTGTCAGTTTCAGTTCGTGCAGCTATGTCCACCCTGGGACTACTCACATCCTCCATTCCTGCGGTTCAGTGGGCCCACCTGCATTCAAGGAGTCTCCAGCAGGCGATTCTACAGAATTGGACGCATGGAGAACCCTTGGAGAAGGAGATCAGGGTTCCAGCTTCAGTAAAAAGGAAACTTTGGTGGTGGAGGACTTACGCAAATTTGAGTCAGGGTCTAGTGTGGTCCTTCCCCGCTACAATGGTCCTAACTACGGATGCCAGCTCCTGGGGATGGGGTGCTCACCTCAGGGGTCAGTTGGCTCAGGGGTCCTGGTCCAGGGAAGAGTCCAAGAGATCCTCCAATTGGAGGGAACTCAAAGCCGTTTACCTGGGGCTTTGGGCCTTCCAGGAGACAATACAGGGTCAGCATGTCCAGATACTGTCGGACAATGCTACAGCGGTAGCTTACGTCTCAAGGCAGGGGGGCACGAGGAGCAGGGTTCTCCTGAACCTGGCCCTACACATGCTTTACTGGGCTGAGACAAATTTGGCATCTCTGTCTGCAGTACACCTAAAGGGCAGTTTAAACCACCTGGCAGACTTCCTAAGCAGAAGGAGGGTTCTAGAATCCGAGTGGAGTCTAAATTCAGAGGTGTTCCCGAAAATAGCAGACAGGTGGGGAACCCCTCAGATAGACCTGTTCGCGTCCCAAGCCAACGCCAAGGTTCCGGTTTTCTTTTCCCTCAACAGACTGGATCAAGCGGAGGGTCTAGATGCGTTAGTTCAGCATTGGCCCTTCCGTTTGTGTTATGCTTTCCCCCCAGTACAAATGATTCCGTTAGTTCTGCGGAAACTTCAGGTAGAAAAGACGACTCTTATCCTGATAGCCCCATACTGGTCCAAAAGGCCTTGGTTTTCAACCCTGCTGAAACTGGCAATAGAACCTCATCAGCTACTTCCAGTCAGAAAGGACTTGTTATACCAGGGTCCTCTGCTCCATCCCAACGTGGATCGGCTCAACCTGGCGGCCTGGTTACTGAAGAGTTAGTCCTGAGTAGGAAGGGTTTATCTAAACGGTTAGTGGATACGCTACCTAGTAGCAGAAAGGAAGTTACTAGGGCGATTTATTTTAAGACCTGGAGGGTCGTTACTTCCTGGTGCAGTTCAAAGAATTGTTCCCTCATGAATAATTTTTTGGTCCTGGAGTTTTTACAGGACGGGATGGACAAGGGTCTGGCAGCCAGCACCCTGAAAGCGCAGGTTGCTGCGCTATCAGTATTTCTAGAGAGACGGTTATCCCTAGATCCCTATGTCATCAGATTTTTTAAGGCCTTAGCCAGGGCTAGGCCTTCCCCCTTTAATTTTTTCCCAAGTGGGACTTATCGTGTGTTTTGGGGGGTCTGACAAAAAGACCTTTCGAACCACTGTTAGAAGCATCTTTAAAATTTTGGACCCTGAAAGTGGTCCTTTTAGTAGCCGTCACCTCGGCTAGGAGAATTAGTGAGCTACAGGCTCTTTCTATTGTGGAACCCTTCTTGACCATCTTCCCAGATAGTCGTGTTGAGGACAGATCCTGGGTTCCTTCCTAAGGTGGTGTCGGCCTTCCATAGGACACAAGAAATAGTGTTACCTACCTTTTGTCCTGCTCCTTCCGGTTCAAGGGAAGAAGAGTTTCATACCTTAGATGTCAGAAGGTGCATTATGCACTACCTGGAAGTCACCAGGGAATTTAGGAAATCCAATTCTCTGTTTGTGTTGTTCTCGGGTGCACGTAGGGGGTACGGTGCTTCCAAAAGTATGCTAGCCAGATGGCTCCGTATGGCTATCCACGAGGCCTATAAGGCTAGGGATATAGAACCTCCCCCAGGGGTGGTGGCACATTCTACAAGGGCAGTGGCAACTTCCTGGGCAGAACGGGCTAGAGCTTATCTGCAAGGCAGCTACGTGGACGAGTTTTTCCACTTTTACTCGCCACTACAGGATGGATCTGCTCTCAGCGGCGGAGCAGTCTTTTGGCAGGAAGGTCCTGCAAGCGGTGGTCCCACCCTAGAGTAAGTACTCTGTTATCTCCAAGTGCTGTCCTGAAAGACGAAGTGAGAAAACCTTAGTTAGACTTACCGGTATTTCTATGAGTCTTTCAGGACAGCACCGATAACCCACCCTTCTCTCTTCTGGTGGATATATGTGTATATATATATATGTGTTGTACTAACATGTTTGGTTGCTATGTTCTGCTTATCTCATTTCAGTATGGCCAGGAGCTCGTGTACAACTTGAGGCCATGGTGGAGGTGGGCGGAAGTTATAGCAGTGACTGCAGTGTTTCCTGGGAAGTGGGTGGAGCTGCGCTCTCTCCAAGTGCTGTCCTGAAAGACTCATAGAAATACCGTTACCGGTAAGTCTAACTAAGGTTTTTTTTGAGCAACAGGCATTTTGCTACTGGTGATAAAACCCTCAAATGTGAGCAGGGGCCATTGAATGGCATTTTGCTTGCTGAGCATCAAGCTGAAGTGTGACCAGGGTCTGACATATGTTCTTGGTAGAAGTTACACCAAATATGTGAGCAATTTTTCTCATAAAAATGTCTCTCCTATGTATATTTTTTTATTAAATTGTTTTTGTTATTTTAGGGATGTGAGTGTTGGTAAGAAAAAAATACATTTTTCATAACATAAGTTTGGTTCCCTTTACAGTGGAAAAGGGCTAGAACCACAATTGTAATTTTATGATTTCCTTGTAAAGATTTCCCTCACTTTATGATCTGAAAAAAAAAAAATCACCCAGGGTGAGGGAATATGTTCCATATAGGGAATGGACTGCTACAAAACGCTGATGTATGTACTAACCCTTCCACACTGTACTAAAATAGTTATGTGTTGCCATTGATATTTCCCATTTTTTCTGTCCTTGTAACAGGACACATGGGTAGGTCCCTAGCGAGGGGTTAAGTCCACTGTTAAATTATAGTACTACTGTGTAGTAAAGCGAAACTTGCAGGTAAGAAATGTAAAATAAAAATTATAACCTAAAAAAATTTGTTTCATCAGCATGCAACAAAAGCTAATAAGCCTTAAGTTAGCCTAGTCACCATTTTGTTCGAAAGAAATATTTGTTTCCAGTATTTTCCACTGTGCATAGTGTGTTTTTAAAGTAATATTAAAGATTATCTTTTAAAAAAACAAAAAAACAAACATGTCATATTTGCCTGCTCTATGCGCCAATGCTCCTCTTCTTGTGTCCCCTGCTGGCACTCCTGGCTCCTCCCCCTTAACCAGTGCCCCCATAGCAAGGCCACTTACGGGTGCTTGCTTGCTCCCAAGTCCTTCTCTATGCATCCTTTGGATGCAGAGTACTGCAGCTTGGCCCGCCCCAACTCTTTCCTTTGACTCACTGGCTATGATTGACAGCCAACGGCTCCCGCTGCTGTCTCAGCCAATAAAAGGGAGTATCGTGACAGCCAAGTGGCTCTTGTGCACTTTACTGGATTGAGAGTGAGTTCACGTGAGTATTAGGTGGGGGTGGCAGCACACAGGTTTTTTTACCTTCATGCATAGAATGCACGATGGTAAAAAACCTTCAGTCTTTACGACCACTTTAAAGGAGAAGTCCAGCCTGAACTCGTTTGGCTGGGCTTCTTCTATCGGTCTCAAGTGTGCAATTCATTTTGAGCTCTCTGACATCACAGGAATCAGTCCAGGCACCGCGTCATGACAAAGTCTGGATCCACCAGGTGGCTGGACTGATGCCAGTCTCAGGCTCTCAGCGAGCCCCTGAGATGGCAGCTCCCCCCTACACAGCTCAGCACTGCAGTAAGCATGGGGAGGCAGAGTCGTGAGCTCGGTTCTCAGTGTAGAGGGGACAGATGCAACATTCACCTAGGTAAGTATGATGGGGAACATCCCCCCAATCCCCATACTTTTTAATGTTCTGATGGCACTAATTCGAGTCTGATCAGGCCATTGGCTACTTTAAGAGTAACATTTTCTATGCATTAAGGTAAAAAAAAAAAAAAACCTGTGTGCAGATCACCCCCCCCCCCCTTCCCCTCCACCCTTTCTCTCTCGCCCCCCCCCATATACTTACCTGAGCCTATTCTCAATCCAACACTGCCCGAGAGCAGAGCAGCAGTTCTCTCTCCCCTCACATGGCAGATTGATAGCCAGGGCCGCTTCAGGAATTTTGGGACCCCTTACACAGCTTCAGGCATGGCCCCCTGGAGCAGAGAACCGGTGGGGGGGGGTGCTGCCGTCTGAAATTGAGAAGGGGGGGGGGCTGCCACGAATTGAGAAGGGGGGGGCCCTTTACAAAAAAAAGAAATAAAGAAAAATATATATAAAACGGGGGTAGCCATCCTGGACCCTTTAATAAAAAGGAAAAAAATTGAGAGAAACTATATATATATATTATATATATATATATATATATATATATATATATATATATATATATATATATATATAGTTGCCATCTGGGGATCTCTGGGACCTTTAATAAAAATTTTTATAAAAATAAATTATAAAAAAAGTGGCTTTCCATCCGGGACCTCTGGGCCCTTTAATAAAAATAAACCTCTGGGCCCTTTAGTAAAAAAGAAATAAAAAAAATATATATATATAAAAAAGAAATAAACATTTATATTAAAAAAAAGGGAGATGCCTTCCAGGGCACTGGGGACCTCCTGGGCCTTTTAATAAAATAAAAAAATATATATAAAAAAAAGGGTGTGTATATATAAAAAATTAAAACATTTTAATAAAAAAAGGAGGGTTGTCATCCGGTTGCCCTGGGGACCTCTGGGCCCTGTAATAATAATATAATAATAATTTATTTTTATATATATAATATCTTAACATACTATGTATACTGTGTTACTGATGCATCAATTATTTCTGATTTAATATATAATATATATTTTTTAATCGATACTAAATTTCGATTAATTACAACTCCACACGCATTGCAGGCACACAATCCAACTACTTTTAGCTGATCTCCTCCTTGCAGCCGATTCCCAGTTTGCCATGTTGTACCAACCACTGGAAAATAGATAGCATTAAAAAAAACACACAAAGGCAGTGCTCAATGAATAACATCAAAACTTGTATAGTCTTCAAGTAGGGCCCAAATGGTACGGAAAGCAGTCATAAAAACGTAACTAAGTATGATACTGTATGAAGTATGAAATCCTGGGTGAAAGAGGGAAGGTGAACAAGACACAACGTCAGTGGGAGAGTGATAGAGGGAAGTGATAGAGGGTGATAGAGAACAGGGAGGGAAGTGATAGAGGGAAGGATAGAGGATTAAGTGATAGAAAGGATAGTGGATAGAGATAAGTGATAGAGAGGAAGTGAAAGGAAGTGAAGAGAATGATAGAGGGAAGTGATAGAGGGAAGTGATAGAGGGAAGTGATAGAGGGAAGTGATAGAGGGAAGTGATAGAGGGAAGTGATAGAGGGAAGTGATACAGCCCTTGCGTGTGGCAGATAGTAAGGTCCCGCCGGCATGCAGATATGAAGGCACAGCAAAGGAGCCCTTCATATGGACACGGCAAACCCTACCGGTGTTTGTGATGTCACCGGATCTCCGACGGAAATCCCTGAAGGCCCAGAAGCTGGTGGAGAGGTGAGTACCAATCAAAAGAATTTTAAATAAAATAAAAATATATTAAAAAAAAATGGGGGCTGCCATCCAGGGCCCTGGTGGCCTCTGGGCCCCTGGGGACCACCGGACCTCTAAAAAAAATAAAAGAAAAAAAATTGGCCCTTTAATAAAAAATAAAATAAAAATATATTAAAATATATTTTTTTATAAAAAATAAATAAAAAAAGAGGGGGTTCCCATCCGGACCCCCTTACAGGTGTACTGCCTGTACCCCCCTGATGGCCTGTTGATAGCTGTTGGTTTCTGCTGCTGTCGAATACTGTGATGGGGCGAGACCGAGCCGTAATGTCAACGAGATCGAGCCTGCAGTTGTGCCACAATAGGAAACTTCTTCCATTGGTGGCATACCTGAAAAGAGGAGGAGCCAGGAGTGTTGGTCGGGGACTTAAGAAGGCGGATTTAGGCTGCTGTTTGCAAAACCATTGCATGGAGCAGGTCAGTATCGCATATTTATTTTAAAAAAAATAGAAATTGCAAACACTTTAAGGTCCTATTCATGCCTATAGAATGTTGTTCTTTTAAAAACAGGCACATCTCAGGCAGAGATTTCATGCATTTTAACACTTCTTCTCTCACATGATACTATGAAGTCGGTTATCTAGAAATCCATTGTTTACCTGCCTAAAAATATGGTTGATTAATGCAAGGTTTCTTAGAGAAAATAAAGCTAAATGATTTTTAATGTATCTGGTCTTTTCCTAAGGCCCTTTTTACACTACCGCGACTTTGCCGCAATTTTGCAGGGGCAATTTTAACACAATTTTGCGATTGATTTCAGGGAATGTCTGTATATCTTGCATCAAAGTCGAACCAAAGTAGTACAAGATCTACTTTGAAGTCACACAGATATGAATGGTACTCATTGGAAATCATGGGATACCACACAAGTCGTACAAGTGTGAAAAGGGCCTTAATCGGGTTATGCAGTTTTGCAATAAAATGGTGAAGTTTTAATATAGGTTTACAATCTTGAAAATTATACCCCATATCACTATCAGTGGGTACTACTCCTTCAGTCATAATACACTTTTGATCCTATGCCATAACAATGACATTTTTAGCATGCAATAACGGTAAAGACATGCAGTAATGTTTTAAACATTTATTGTATGAATATGCATAACATGTATGGATTAAACGTTTATGCATTAGTACAGAGATATTTAATGGTTCACATTCAATTTTTATTATAGCAGTGCTGGTTTGTAAATCTTTAATCCTTGGCAGAATTGGAGACAGAATTGCAAACTTTGTCAGGCTCATTAAAAAGCTGTTAAATGGTTCCCAGTTCCTCATTTGTAACATGCCTTTACACAGTTCTTATAACAAGGAAGAGTATCAAAAACAAAACTGCAAGCCACTTCTCTTTCTGTGCTGCTGAGGAGGGAGCAAGATCATTTAGTTGTACTGTGGTGGCTTGTATCTCTACAGGCACAGTTGTGCTTGGCATGGTTAAATTGTTATTTATTACATTATCAAAGCTCACAATAACTGTGGAATCATACATTTTAGTCTCCTCTATTTCATCCGAATTGATTTGATTGTCTATTTCATTCCCAAAATAATTCAAATCTAAATGAATCATTCCATCTGCAGAGTTTTCATCTATCATTAGAGAGTCCTCTGAGCTTGCGTGTAGAATGCTGCTTGTGTTAACTGGGGCTGCAGTTAAATCCTCTGGGTATCGTATCTTTTTGTACTGCTTGGGTTCTTGCACTTCTAAGAAAAGCGAATGATTTGTAGTAAACAATGGAATGTCGGCAGTAGTGACTTCATTTTGTGCTTTGTATTCAGTTGAAAATTGCTTGGTAATTTTATATCTTTCATTGGCACATGGAGAACCTATTGCATTATTGTTTTCTTCTACCCACGTCATAATATAGTTCATAGCTTGTGTGTCTTGGCATGACCATGGGTTGTTGTACAGGGTGATCTCTATTACTTGTGTCAGGTGGTCAAAAGCATGGGCTGGTATGTAGGTGAATCTGTTGTTGTGCAGGTACAGATTCTGAAGCTTGGGCATTCGCACCAATGTTTCTGGTAATATCTGTATTAAGGAATTGTTTGATATATCTATTGTTAGTATATTACTGGGCATATTGGTTGGTACAGTCCAAAGCTGGTTGTAGCTTAGGTTCAGAAGCTGCAGACTAATCAGTGTATTGTTAATAAACACTGTCCTCTGCAGGCTGTTTTTGGAGAGATCAAGCACCTTTAGGTTCCACTGGTATGCAGTGTCCAATTTATAAAGCACTTTGATGCTGTTATTTGAAGCATACAGCTCCCAAAGAGACCTTGGCAAATGGGAAGGGAGGTTGCTGAGCAAGTTGTGGGAAAGGTCTAGAAACCTCAGGTTAGTGAACCTAGTCAATTGATGGTCTATATCAGACAGCTGGTTGTAAGACAAGTTCAGATGTGTGATATTGTCCTGGAGTCCATGTGGCAATGCAGTCAGACTGCTGCCTGAACAGTCAACATTTCTGTTTTTCATAATGCAGGAACACTTCAAGGGACAGAGACAGAAGATGTTCGGTACAGAGCATAAAAGAAACAGAAGTCCTGGTGAGGGCTTGATTTGGCAATCCATGCTTACCTGCAACCAAATATTTAGTAGACATCTTCAATATACACATATACACTTTTTAAAACTACAATAATCTCCATAGATTTTGTTTGGCTAGAATAAATACATAAAGAAGCAAGATATATTTACATTAGTTCAGATTGTATAGATTTTGTTTTGCATTGTAATATGTATACATTAACAAATGATATTTTTGAGACAAGTTAGCTTTTGCATTTTCTTTTTTCTTGTCCTTAAGGTATTCAGTGACTACGATTGGCATTATACTACTTTACTGCACTTCTTGTTCAGAATGCTATTGCCATTTAACACAGGCTTCTAATGTTACTGCAGCAAATGGTACATTAGTGGCATAAAAAGATCATTGCATGACCTTTTAATGTGTTAAGTAATAAATAAAACTTACCACTTGGTCTTCCCATTCAGAATCAATACATAGCTAATGTAGACGGTGCTATTAGCTAATGGGCATTTATCCAGCTCTTGCTTCTGGTAGTTGTGCTTGTGCCTTTCAGCTGCATTGTACTGCTGTAAGCTGGAGCTCTGTATCCATCTGATCAGCTATTCGGAGGACTGCAGAGCATATTCTAGTGCTGACTCAAATTTATTGAGAGAATTGCATAGCCAATCCAGGAGCCAGTCTGATCTCTGAACTGGGAGCGAGCCCTGGGACATTAAAAAAAAAAAAAAAAATTGCCCCTGTCTATTTTCACAATTGCAGTCATCCTGAGCTGTAATGGCATTATGAATAATGAAATTAATTTTATAGCCAGAATAATTATTTTATGTGCTTTTTCAGGGCGATATGCTACTTAAAGCATTATGTAGGGATAACATTTTGACAGCAATATACATCTAATTTTGAAATGTACTGCTCCCCTGCATTGTGGACATAAGACTGCATATTTCAAATATGTGCATATTTCACACTGTATGAAAATGTAAATTTGTCCACCAGCTTTGGTGTCTGAAAACCCTATCCATGAGCTGAAAGAGCTCTGCAGGGAAAATAAAGCAGGACACATTCATGCATTCTCAGAATTTCCACTAGCTTGAGAAAGTGCTTGCTTACTTGACACCTTTTTGGGAGACGAAGTGCAGCAAAGTGTATTTCAGTTAAGCTATTTATTTGATTCTTGACAAAAAATGTTTTTTTATTTTATGTTGATTAAAGATGGTATTGCTAAAAGCATAACCTTCTTGTTTGTTTACTTTGAATCCGAAGGTCTGTTTAGTAAATGCAGTTTTTTCTCTAAGGCTGCATTTACACCTGAGCATATCGTTTTTTAGGGCGTGTGTTTTTTTTTTGTTTTTTTTTTTCAAAAATACAGATTTTAAAGGCAGGATGCAAGTTGCTACATGATGCTGCCTAACTACTTAGAGGTGCTGTCATTTGCTTTAGTGATGTTGTCTGGGTAAAGAGACCCCCCCCCCCCTCAACACCAAAAATGATCTCACCAGCACATACCCCATGCTTTTTTGTCTGTCTAAAGTGGAAATTATCTTGTGCTTCTGAGTATGAGTGATTATGCAAACTCTTCCCATGTGACAGTTCTCAGACCTAGCGGCCATTCCTAAGCCCCCAAACACTGTCACTTAACATAGGGAATAACACAGCTGCCCCCACTAGAGTGCATCTGCATGGATTTTGGTGCTGGCTACCACAGAGTGTATTTAAAATGCTAACAAGGTGTCAGTGGGCTGTGCATTATGCACACACTGTCACTGTTGACATATGATGGCCTTGTGCAAGGACAGGTATGTAATACACAGACTTTGAGTGAATATGGATACCAGGGCTATGAGGCTTCTTTCACACTGGCAGAACAATCAAGTCCGCCTGTCAGTTTTTTAGATGGGATCAATCGGACCATCCATTGTCCTCTATGGAGCGTCGGGTGTCCACTAACGTGTCTGATCACACCCACCAACATCTGAGCCTATCTGCTAAAAACGGACAGATGGGGGTCCATTCTACGTCGATGGAATCAGATGGGCTTCATGTGTACAGGGACAGGCAGTCTTTTTACATCCGAGCACCTATAGAGGAGAGTTGGCTCTGTCTGCTGTGCATAAGCAAAGCTCGCAGGGACAAGCCATCCGCCTGCTTAGCGGGGATCGGCGAATAGATTCCCCACTGAGTAGGCAGACTCTTAGCGGAGTCCTCCCCATGTGAAAGGGGCCCAAGTGTGAATGTCTTATATTTCATACATATTTTGTACGTTAACAGAACTAATTTGGTGTGTCAAGACTCTATCATACCAAACTTGTTATTCTTTGGCATGCATGAGAAGGAAGTAAAGCATGTACAGATACTTCTGTTATAGAACTTCAGAAGAGGTCAGGTGGAGGTGGTGGTAAAAGTTGGTCCTCAATATCACAAGTTCTGTGAAAAGAATCCGTTATATTAATAGTATTTTCTTGGTATAATGAAATCTGATTGCAGTGTTCATCACTTTTTGTAACATCCATTAGTGGCAGAGGTTGCAAATCCCCTAAATCTCCTGTGACAGGGAGCTCATCAATCTTTGATGGCATTGGAAAATGTAGAACATCATCTGGTGGAGGTGGTAGGGAGGTTTCATCATTTAAAGAGTAGTCTTGAGGATTCAGCTTAGATTGTTGTCCTACAGATCCATCTGATGAAAAGCTTGTTGTTTCACTTGATATGTATGGCATTGTTGGAGTGATATTGGTTTTACTGTCATCTTCATCTTGCGTATTTACATCTTTATAATGTCCTTGAGATGTGTTTTCAGAAACATGACTTTTTTGTGCAGCCAGTAGTTCATTAAGTACTATTGGGGCTGTACTTATGTTTGAGTGTGACCTTTGTCTACTTAGGATATCTTCATGGGTGTTCCCATCTGTCAGTGGGGATGGTCCGGCCCAATTCTGGTCGGCAGTGTTCTCCTTTTTAAAATGTTTCCATATGATGATGCCGGCTATTGCTATTAACATAAATAGCAAAAGGATTCCAATAACAAGTGCCGCTAGCCAGAGGTATTTCTCTAATTCCTCTCCCTCTGATCCACTGTGATCCAAATTACCTTTATCCATATTTTATAAATGATTTTACCTAGAAATAACAAGTAATTTGTCAGAAAAAACTAATAGGTTATGGTTCACCAGTAAGAGAAAAATCTTGCACAATATGACATTTTGATTTAGGATTTGAGTATAGTTATAAGTAATGTTGTTCTACTTCAAAATATGGCTGTAGCTAGGAATTTAAAGTGATTGTACAGTCAGAAGTTTTTTTTAAATCTTAATACATTCTATGCATTAAGATAAAAAAGCTGTGTGTAGCAGCCCCCCTAATACTTGCCTGAGCCTCGTCTCTATCCAGCGATAGTATGGCCCTAATAGTACTTAATGAGCTACAGGCTCCTCCTGATTGAGACACAGCAGCGCCATTGGCTCCCGCTGCTGTCAATCAACATCTGCTAGACAATCAGGAGAGGGTGCGGGGCCTAACCGTGGCTTTGTGTCGGAATTGATACAGAGCTGCTGCTCGGCTCAGGTGCCCCCATAGCAAGCTGCTTGCTACGGGGGCAGTGGACAGGAGGGAGGGGCCAGGAGCACCGACGTGGGACCCGAGAAGAAGAGGATCTGGGCTGTTCTGTGCAAAAACCACTACCCAGAGGAGGCAAGTATAACATCTTTTTTTTTAAAGGGGAAAAAAAAGACTTTAGTATCACTTTAAGATGTGTATCCATTAAGTGGAGAGATGGATATACAGCGCTGGTGGATTTTCAAAGAAGAATTACAAGTATTGATAGTTAAACAAGCGAAGTACCTTAAAGCGGATGGTTCACCCAAAAAAAATATTAAAAGCCAGCAGCAACAAATACTGCAGCTGCTGACTTTTAATAGTAGGACACTTACCTGTCCTGGAGTCCAGCGGCGTCCGCAGCAGAGGACGAGCGATCGCTCGTCTCCCTGCTGCTCCCCCCTCCATCCACGGTGAGGGAACCAGGAAGTGAAGCGCTCTGGCTTCACTGCCCGGTTCCCTACGGCGCATGCGCGAGTCGCTCTGCGCCCGGCGATTGGCTCCCGCTGTGTGCTGGGAGCCGAGAGTTCCCAGCACACAACGGGAAAAGCCCGTCTTTTGCCCGAGACTGCGGGCCGGAAGTGGGTGCAGATACCTGTCTTTAGACAGGTATCTGCACCCCCCTCCCCCCTGAAAGGTGTCAAATGTGACGCCGGAGGGGGGGAGGGTTCCGATCAGCGGATCTTCACTTTAGGGTGGAGGTCCGCTTTAAACAACATTCGTCAGGACATTGAATGTACTTATTTTTTTTGTACAAATTTGTGTTAACAAATCTAGCAGTGTATACCCAGCTTTAGACACCAGAATTTCACTTCCTCCTGTTAGCCTCTATTTTTACCACGGTCATAAAAAGATTGGATCTACTGTGCATCCACTGTTTTGTTACAAATTGCTTGCTTACCATTGTGTTTTTGCATTTTATAACTTTTTTCTTTAAAAAAGGATTTTCGCCTTCCTGTGTTGGTGCACAACTCTTTATTTTTCATGACAAAATGTATACATTGCACAGTGATCCTCCTGCATGTTGTACTTTGTATGCAGAGTTAATTTTTCCTACTCTACCAAAAATTGGACAGTAATCTGAATTTCCATTGATAAGTTATAGCTTTAGAGACCTAATCCCCATTTTTTTTTCTTGGCAGCTATTGAACTAGTCAGCCCCGACTGCTGCTATCGATTTCCATCCTGATAACATGCACTGAACCTAAAGTGGAACAGTATTACTACAGATGTGGTAAAGTGCTATTAAACCCCAAACTAAAAATAATATAAATATTGCATCTTGCCAATTATTAGATGTGGTGGCTGCATTATTATTTTTGTTATAGTCTCTTCCCCCTTGGTGATCTGATCAGTAACCACACTGCCTGTATTGACTGCCTACACTCTGGTTGATGCAGCATATAAGGACATTTGGACAGCAGCATTGTCAGTCTGGGGGGAGTGCAATGTTGGCTGTTTTAGCAGATTTAGCCTAGGTTTACACTGAATGCGAGAATAAAATTATGCAGGTACAGCTGAGCTCGCACAATTTCATTCCTGCATGTCAGTTTTATTTTCTGGGACGATTTCAGAGACCTCTGTGAAGGTTTGTGCACAAGTGTCAATGGAAATCGCACCCTGAAATTGCTAAAAGCAGTAAAACTACTTTTGTTAATCGGTACGATGCCAAATCGTACCAATGTTGCACAACAAATTTGAGCAGGACTCCAGCTCATACTATATAATCGGTTGCAGCAAACCGTTTTTATTTTTCCCTTTTGGGATAAAGGTTTTTCATAAAACGGATCATTGTAAGCACCCTTATCGGTGGTAAATGGTTTGTCTCATTCCTGTAATTATCCATCTGCAAGAGCATAGTCTTTTGAATAACAGGCTGGCTGGATCACCAGATGAAAATAGTAGAAAGCCTAAGGCTCAGTTTACACTGGATGCCGATGCGGCTCCCAGCAGGGGTCCTGTGCTTCCTGGTTCACCGTTTCAGGTCCGATTTCAGCCCGAATTTTGGGCTGAATTCACACCTGAAACGGACCAAAAGACACAAATTCGCACCGGAACCGCATTTGCTATTGCGAATTAAGGACAGTGTCCGTGTCTACTCTTCACCAGCGGAATGGATGCAGACCTGTCATCCACCTACCCCTAGGGAGCAGGCAAATCCACTGGTGGACTCGGCCAGTGTAAATGAGGCCCAATTCAAAAGTAAGATTGTACTGTTATAATATTTTGGGAATTCAGATAATTGCATAAACTGAGTTTAGGACTGGTTTGATGAAGCAGTTTTTGGCTGAGGCTTCTTATACTATAGTAAGCCCAATTGTTGTGTGGAAACCAGTTCGCTAGTGTTTGGTTTATTCGGCATGTCATTGGATAGATGGATTTGCCACCTTTGTTCCCCTGTAGAACACCTGGGACCCCCAAAGCCTCTTCTGCTTCTCCATGTTTCTGGGCATCAGCTCAGGATCTCACATCATGCGCCATACTATTGGGTTATGAGTAATGTGATAATGAGGTTGAGGGGGAAAGGGATGTGCCACAACCAGTGACCTTCAAGAAGCTGGTTGGTATTTGCAATTTAAAGCACAACTGCTTATAGGGGTACTACAGTGCTCTATAGGGGATCAGGGGAAACTTGCAGCCACCTGGAGTACACGGCTAACCACTGTTGTTTTGTACAGATGCATTTGATGATTTGCTTTATTACAGAATTAATTTGTTTAGACTACCACCTTGTTTCTAAAAGATTTCCTTTCATTTTAACCTATAATCCCTAGTTGGAGGAAGTGTTAGATCAATTTTCAATGTGGTTCACTTGAGGCAATATTAAACCAGGTTGAAATTAATTTATGGACAATCTTCAGGGATGCTGTCTTAGATTTGTACTAGGAAAAGAAAATTGTATGTAAAACGGTTGTAAAGGCAGAGGATATTTTTAGCTTAATGCATTCTCTGCATTAAGCTAAAAAATATTCCAGGGGAGTATGCCCCCCCCCCCATACTTTTCTGACTCCTATCTCAATCCAGCTCTGTGCCTGTCTGCAGCAGCGCTGGTGTCTCACTCTAAAACTAGTTGGTGCTATATAAATACCTGTAATAATAAACTATATCCAAAGAATGCAAACATTCTGCATTTATTGATGGCCAATACAGAATAAGACCCCACTATTGCTGTGAAGTTACACCAAAGGACGGTCATCACTGGATTAATTGTAGTTTTCTGCAATTCAGTTTTTTTTAATGTCACAAACCAGTAACCAAGAGAGACCCTTGATCTCCTAAAATACTGTGAATGTGTTTAATATTTGGTGCTACTTGCATGGTACAGTCCAAAGACTGTACAAGAAAACGAGACTTGAATTTGGAGAACTGTTGCTTTGTTCATTGTCCCACTTGATCACTTTGTGATGGGTTCCCTTTAAGGTATATCTAGTCTTAAATAGTCTAACACTATATAGTAGACCACCCACTTCTAAATGTAAAATGGCTTATTTGAATCTAAAAATATTTAAATTGGCAGAAAAAAAAGATTTTTTACCCCCAGACCCATAGGAAGCCTTATAGACACCAGTGAATGCAGATTAATGGCATGAGGGGTCTATGATTATTACCTCATGGTCCACTTTAAGCACTTTCCTTATTAGGATTTGTTACAATGTACAAACTGATAGAAGTATAGATTATATAGTAATTGTTTTGTGACGACAACATTTACAGAAATGCACTATATAGCGGTAAACCTAAACTAGTTTGACGTTGTAATCAGAAACTTCTGTTTTTACTTGGTGGGTAACTTGTGTAAACTTAAAATGGCGTTTACTGGAAAGTGAAGTAAATTTGCTAACGGCCTTATTTGTAACCTTTATGCAAGATCCCGTCCAAAAATGAATTTGCAGTTCAGTGGATGAAAGGGTCATAGCCCACATTTGTTTTCTAGAAATTATTTTCCTGCACTCACTGTTGGACAATTCTCTTTGTAGTCAGTAATTAATGTAGACGGTACAGTACTAACTAAAGGATTTCCATGTCTAATCTACAAGCAGTGAGATTTGATTCTGTTCTTATGCATGTTTTCTCTGTTTTATGATGACACTACCAAATACTGTTTTTTTATTTTTGAATATAATGTAGGTGTAAGGTCTATACTACTGTCTATCGCCCCAGTAGGGTACCCCACAAAAATAATAATGCTATAGAGACACTAAAACAGTTTGAAGTAAAAGCGTACTTACCAGTTTATATTGATGATTTACAGAGGTCGTCTGCTGTGAGTTTGTCTAACGAAGTGAAATTGAGAAGTGTGTTTTAGTGAAGTGCGGTTGTAACGGCTTGAGTTACATCAAAAGGAAGTTCATGATGGTTTCAGGAAATGCGTTCATGTGAAATCTCTTAGCCATTTTTTACTTGGCTTTTGCAATGTGTTTACTGGAAGTTTGGTGCCGATAAGGGTTAAGGCAAAGAATGTTACCCAATAGTGAAGGCAATAGTAACTTCTACAGTTATCATATACTGTATCTACACACAATGGTCCCCTCAGTGTGTTAAATTACCAGGAAGAGACAGGGTGTTGCACATGAAGCTTGAACTGCTTCCAAGTCCAAATTAAAATGTGTAGTGTTTCTTTGGGTCAGGAATAAATTCTAAAAGTATTTTAATCAGGTAGATGCAATATATTGCATATTAATGGTTTAGATGTCTTTAGCCAGTAGGTGATGTTTTATACTTTTCAATTGTGTTCTAGAGACTGCATAAAGTACATATGAATTCACCACTGTAACACAATTCCTTCTTTTGTTTAACTTCACATGTCCCGCTTTTGAAAAGTGAAGGTTTTGTTTTACTTTGGTCAACTGGTGCATGCTAGAACCAAAATACTGTTATTTTCACTACCCTCGGGCAGTTATCTGTATATATGCCACTAAGCACATTATTTAGCAAACTCCCTTCAAGTTTTCAAATTGACGGCATTCGAAAGAACCTGCTTGGTGCGTCTATCCTTCAAGGGTCTGATTTCCCAGATCTATAAAATTCTCTGCTCCTGCTCCACTTTGGCACTGCTTTATGAAAAATTGGGAGCAGATTCTGGGGCAAGAGTCACCTCCTGAAGACGTGTCACATTATATGGTCACAGATCTCTAAAAGACCAGTTTTTACCTTTTTTTTTTTTTTATATGCAGAAACTAGTATAAAATCCTCTTGCTTGTTCCAAACCCTGGAACTGTACTCCATATATCTCTCAGCCAATAAGTGCTGCTGGCACTGGAAGAAGCAGCTGGGAACAATAAAACCACTGGTCTTGCCGCATACTCGTATCCTGATGGTGGACCATCCACACCCTCATCCAATCCTTCTCTGGATCCTGGATCCCCTTCAATCCTAAAACTTTTCTTTTGGGTCTCCCCCCTCAAACATTTTCTAAATCCTCTTTAAAAAAAACACCTGCAACTCAATTGCTAACAACTGTGAGGTGCTTAGCTGCGCTAAAATGAAAAAAGGGGAGCTTTACTCCTTGGTCAAGTTGCATACAAGGACCCGAAATTTAAAGCTAATGGAATACCTTACCACCTCTCTAAACAACTTCTTACACGATCACAACCGAGTTTTAGAATCTCCTCTTGGGGTCTCCCTCTCACTTAATCTGCCCTAGAGCCAATGTTTCTACTGCGCATGCTCTGAAATGTCACAGCTCCTACTCCCGTGAAAGTAGATCTCTAATGGAGAGTTTGCATCTTCTCATTTAGAAAGGTGCTGAAGTGCATATGCCTATGTACTTAACATTATTCCATGGACTTTTTAGGATGGTGCTTACAATTTTTTGCTGTAAATCGTTTTAAGCCCGCTTTTAGCAGACATTACTTAGCCGGTCCAAGTCCATCAACCCGGATGCCTGAATCGGCAGCCAAGTTCAGCCTTTCAGCGAGTACAACATACAAATAGTAGCGCCAGCAAATAATAAAGAAAAATCAAATGACTGATAAACAGGTCCGAATATGTATAGTGAAAAGAACTAATGGATGAGTAAACAAAGGGAATGATAAACGTTGGTGATAAACACACCACCAATATAGCAGAGGCTTGCCAGATATATAGAACCCAAATGAACCTACGCCCAGAGGGTCAATCAAGCTGGATGTATACAAAGGCTGTATCAGGATAGGACTCGATCTTCACATTACAACACCGCCAAGATAGAGGAAGATGTTCAATGGTGAAAGACAATCACTCCCGAATGGTCAAACCATAACACCGATGTATAAAGAGAGAGGCAAATAGAAGAGGCACATGGCATAATACCGTACAAACTGGATATTTAATAAAGGTTATAAACGCTTACATGAAAGTGGAAATATAACAGCATATCGATCAATATGTCCGTGGCAGCAGTGGAGTCACCCGACGCATTTCCCAAAAACTTGCTTAGTCTGGGGTATGCTTCCACTGATGCCGCTCTCATTTAAATCTGCAATCTGACCCTGGTACGAAAACGTTCCCTGGGGTCCGTCCAATCGAAGACAACTTCCGGGTTAGGGGATCAATTGTAATAAAGTTAAATCTCTCATGTAAGAAACCAACTGAAGGTAAAATCAAATTAAAGAAGAAATAAATTAATATGGCTTATATGCACCTGTCAGTAACGACAAGTGTCAAAAACCAAAACCCTAGGCATTTCCTAATCGGCCAATCGCCTTGCACCGTAGCCGCCATGTTTGACAGGACTATTGGCCAATCATGCATTACATAGCGCCATAAAAATATCCAATGACTAGGCCCATTGCCGGACCAAAAAGCCCGGCCAATCATAGTCATCATAGGTAGTGGTGAAGTCACATGCCACATCACGTGGGCCGTGACTTCCTATAAGAGGTGATGCTTCCTGGCAGGCCTGGGACGCAAACATGCGTTCCAAGGTGTATCACACGTGTATTGCGGGGAACAGGAAGTTCCTCCCCAACAGCCTAGGCGACTGAGCATGAGCCACGTGACGTGCGCAGTGCACGTCACCAAAAAACATCCGCCCTGAAGTCCCGGCGGAGATCTATACCTCAACAAAAAAAAAACGTTTAAAAGGAATTTTATTTTGTTTTAAAATCAAAAAACAATTGTTTTTCTCTGAACTATTGTATAAATTAATTTACACCGGTAATATAAATATGATATTGGACTGCTTGTATAGCAGCCAATAACCATAAATAGGCCTCCAGTGGTGAGAATTTAAAAGAAACATATATGGACCAGAAAGTCGACATATATGATGCATATGCACGAACCAACAAGAAACGGCACTAATGCAACCTGAGAATCATCTAAAGGTAGTGGTCTCCCATTGAACGAACCCCAAGATGCTGTTGAACTGTTAACTATATGTATAAAGTTTAACAACCAAATATACATGTAGAATAGAGACTCAAAATAAAAAATAAGAAAAAAAGGAGAAAAAAAGAATAATACATTTACAGAAAAATTACAAAAAATAATAAGAAAAAAAAATAGAAAAATCCTTTCAGAGAGCCACTGGAAGGTTAAGGCCCCTTTCACATGGGCAGCTGTTCTACAGTTAAAAACATGTTTTGTTATTTTAACATTCAGTGAATCCTGTCCCAGCATTCACCTACCGTTGTACATTGTGATTAGCTGCGTTTGTGTGTGGCTATGTTTAGCCGCGTTTAGCTGCGTTGGAACACTGTTCCATTGCTTTCGGTTTCTTTTCTTGTTGCCACTGCTATCTGCAGGTGACATAGTACACTGCGATTACCCGAAAAAAACTGTACACTGTACTAATGACATTGACAGGGCAGTGAAAGGGTTAACAGGAGGGGAGGGAGGGGGTGATCAGGGGGTTGAATGTTTTTCTTGTCAGTGTAGTGCTTAGACTTACTGTATGATCTCTGTGTTTGTAAACACAGGAAGATTTGTGATTTGTTAGAACTCATCAGCAGGTCCAAGTCAAAAATCATTGCCCTGGACCTGGTAACTGGTTGGTGCTGGATCGAATCATAGCACCGCCCAGCTGACAGGCACATGCCCCCCTTCCCAGGAACACACATGGCACCCAGCTGCCACCATGTAGCAGAAAACCTAAAGTGACACTAAATTCTACCCCCCCCCCCCCCCCCCAAAAAAAAAAAAAAAAAAATCCATACACATTCTCTATTTGGTGGCCCTGTAATCAATTTTTCATAAAATCACTTCTGATTTTTTTTTTTTTTTTTTTTTAACACCTCTGCTTCTAATAATTGATAAAGCAAATGCAGTGCTCATTCGGTGTATTGCACCCTATGAAAGGTGAGTCCATATAAACTTTCTCCTCTGAGTGTATCTTTTTGAATTAGTCGAGTGCATATAGTAATCATTCGCCATACCTCGTGATACTGCGCCCCTCAATATTTGCACTCGCCAGATATATGAAGTATATATTTTGTAGTTTTTTTTTTTTTATTTATTTTTTCCTTTTTGTAATGTCCAATGTGAGCTTTTATTCCTCAACTTTTCACTGCTCACTTCTGTTAATTTGAAATGAGCCATGCATGTTAGTAGTGGTCATGTACACCGCTCTAAGCACTTTACGGGTCCCTAGCCTAGTTCATCTTTTAAGCGTGCAAGAGAAGCTGGCTACATTACAACATACAGTTGGGACCATAAAGAAAGAACCACGCTGTAGCTGGAAGTCATATCACAGCAGCAAAATAGGGATTTGGAGGTTGGATCAATTGGACTTGTGAAACATTAAAAAAATTATAAGTAGGCAACACATAATTTTATTTTTCATAGTTTATCACTTTAGAGCTGTGTTTCTCAGCTATGGTTCTGTGGAAACCTAGGGTTCCTCCATAGGGTTTGCTAGGGGTTCAGTGAGCAATAAGCAACTTCTGCTTCTCAGATGAGTAACCACAGACACCATTAATCTTTTTATGTTATCTGTAAGGAGATATTCTACCCAATGACCACAAATATTAGGCACATTCTTTCTACTGATCATCATCATCATGTACTGTGAGGTGTAATATTTTTTGCAGGAGTTCCCTAAAGCCAAAAAGTTATTTCAAAATGAAAGTAAAACTAATCACTCACGCCTACCCTGTTATCCCCAAATATACCCCTGAGTCTTAAACGAGTACAAAGGACTATGAGATAATAAGTTAATGTTTTGTTTTATTTGGTCGATTCTAATGCAATTGTTAAGTAACGTATGCTGTAAAACTAATATTCCCTAAATAAAGAAGGATTAAATATAAAAAAAAAAAGAAAGTAAAACTAAACGAGAGAGCACCTTTGCATTACTGTATGCAGGCACGCTCTAAAGCCGGCCATAGACTGTTTGAATCTCGACCAGTTCCGCAGGAACTGACCGACTTTCGAACCATGTATGAGCAGGCCTAATGTACCCAAGTTGATTGATCGGTCAACTTGAGTACAACCAGCCTGTCGATTTGTACATGCAATTATTGCTAGCAGGTAGTATAGCCACTAGCAGTAATCACTGTATTCTGTATACATTGGCCTTTTTTTTTTTTATGATGGCTAAGCTGAAAAAAACTTGCATTCTCTATTTTTTCACAGGAGCAGAGCATTGCACTCGTGATCTTGTGTAATGTTTGTTTCCTGCACACACTGCCTAAAGCTCTGTACCCATACGGTCACTTCCAGACTGCATTAACACCTGTGCATTTTTAATCTGAAATTTGCGTTGTGCAATTTGTAATTTTACAAGAGCGTTTACAAATCATGGGCAGATTTGCTGCGATTCTGCCCACCATTTTTAAAACTTTTTGGTAAAATGACAATTCGTACAATGCGAGTTTCAGATGCCGTTCATTTTAATGCCACCTAATAAGTCGGTGCAGTTCTGCTGTGATAAATCACGTAGCAAACCGTAACGCATGAAGTTCATCGCCCAAAAAGTAGCTCCTGATCTGGGCATCAAGCTTCACTTGATTGCCAGAACTGCACCCTGAAACTTGCATTGTGCAATTTGTCATTTTACCAATGCAGTATGAATGCAGAGGAATTACAATGCAGTGCTGCAGTGGGAGATTGGACTTTATTCATTCTCTGATCACTATGAATGAATGACTTGGCTGTGCGGTAGAGCATTGAACAGTTGCGCAGATTTTAAATGCAAAAGTGGCTGCAGAGTAGAGAAACCCCTGTCCTCTGTTACAGGGAGGCGGAGGTTCTGGCTGTGGAATCCAATATGCTCTCTCAATCTCACAGTACCGACCCATATGCTCTTTCAGTCTCACAGTACCGACCCATATGCTCTTTCAGTCTCACAGTACCGACCCATATGTTCTTTCAATCTCACAGTACCGACCAATATGCTCTCTCAATCTCACAGTACTGACCCATATGCTCTCTCAATCTCACAGTACTGACCCATATGCTCTCTCAATCTCACGGTACTGACCCATATGCTCTCTCAATCTCACGGTACTGACCCATATGCTCTCTCAATCTCACGGTACTGACCCATATGCTCTCTCAATCTCACGGTACTGACCCATATGCTCTCTCAATCTCACGGTACTGACCCATATGCTCTCTCAATCTCACGGTACTGACTCGCATTCTCTCTTAATCTCACGGTACTGACTCGCATTCTCTCTTAATCTCACGGTACTGACTCGCATTCCCTCTCAATCTCATGGTACTGACTCGCATTCTCTCTCAAGCTCACGGTACTGACTCGCATTCTCTCTCAATCTCACGGTACTGACTCGCATTCCCTCTCAATCTCACGGTATTGACTCGCATTCTCTCTCAATCTCAGTGCAAACTCGCATTCTCTCTCAATCTCAGTGCAAACTCGCAAACTCGCATTCTCTCTGTCTGTGTTTATCCCATTTTTAAAAAATAACAATGTAGTGCAGGGCGAGTGACCTTTTCAAGTAGAGGTTTGCCATTTCTTTTTCAGAAAATTTTTTGAATAACTTAAATGAAATTTGAAGACTCAGTTTTATAGCTGACAACACCACAAAAAGCAAATAAAAAAATATTTCATGTATATTACTGTGATTTGGTATATTTAAATAATATTTTTTATTTAAGTTGATTTTTGCAAACCCAGTATAGACCATTATAGGCCCTTTTCTATACAGGTAATAGGTTGTAATAAAATAAACACTAAATGTACCCATGTTGTGATTTTTGCTGAGGTCTAAAAGAAGTGAGATAAAAAAAAAAAAAGATTGCATGTAATTACTCTTCCTCCTCCTCCGCCTCCATGCATGGGTTCAGCATCTTTGAATACAAAAAGCGTTCAAGACAAAATTTTAATTAGATTGAACATAATTTTACAGTATGAGTATAAATGTTATACATTAAATATTGTCTCCTTTAGACCTCTACTGTAGATACAATAGTCATTATTTCATCATTTGAGTTTGTTTTTTTGTCCTCCGTGGGATCTTTTGATTTTTCTATTGTTTGTACTGTCATAAGCGTGTGCTTCTCATCATTACTGTTTGTCTCACCCAAAGAAATTTCATCCATGGTTTGATTGGCTGTTTGAGATTTTTTTTGCCATGTCTCCATTCCAGAAGGCCACAAAATGCTTGATGCACTTAAAAAGTCGCCATTACTTCTTGCCTGTCGCTTTGATTGTGTTAGCTTGGTTTTAAGACTGGACACTTTATTTGCCAGGGCCACAGAGCATATGATCAGTGCTGCACAAATGAGCACTAACACAGCTATTATTATGGCACAAATCATTATTCCTGTTTTATATCTATCATCTTTGCAGACACATGGTGTGTTTGTGGAATGGTTGCCAGCATATCGCTTTGTAAACCAGAATGGTTTCTTTGTTGTGGTGTATGGTGCCATTTTTGTCATCTTTGTAGGTTTGGATGCTGCCTTTTGCATGGTGTTTTTTATATTTTCAGATGTTTTTTTCTGCTTCGTTGTTTTCATCTTTGTAGATTCAGCTGCCATCTTTAGCATAGTTGTCATCCTTGGGTATCCTGGTGTATACAAATCCTGGTTTACTGATTGGCTTGCTATGTTAGATGAGGTTACATTAATAAAATCAGACCAGTTCAAGCCCAAAATGTTGGCTGTGCGGTTAACATCTGTTAAAATAGTCTTATCTTGCAGACCAGTAGAGTAGGTCTTATTTACTTCTGCTTTACAACTGAAAGAAAGCAGCAATATCGCAAGAGACAGAACGAACAGCATCCTCTTCAGAGCTACCGTTGGCTGCAGGGAAAACATTGCATTGTTAACACCGCTTTTGTAGATGGCAAAACATGCATGTATATTTATAATTTAAAAAAAATACAACAAAATACCTAGAACATATAAAAAATATTTAGTTGGTAAAGCTGGGAAAAGTGCAGAGTAAGCTTTATATTTCAAATGACTAAAGACACTGAAAGATGCAAGGTACACTCCAGTCGAAGTGTGAATTTCCAGTTGGAAATTTAATCTTTTTATGCCTTTGAGAGAGTATAGCCTACTTTTTGAGTGGTTAAAGCTCAACTTGTGCCTCCCCCATCCCTCTCATTTTCTGTATCTATACGGTATATATTTAAAATTTTTATACTTGACTTCGTGTCTCTTAGCAAAAAAGTGATAAGTCCCCTTCTTGCTCTGGTGGTGGGTAGGTCATGAATGCTGCAGAATGGTGCCCTCATTACTGTGGGTTCAGCGTGACCTGATATCTGGCCTCCAGGGGACAGGCCTTTGACTCCATGGGCTCACAGGAGGTGGATATCATTCATTCTGGAAGAGAAGTGTCATCCAGTGGCAGAGAGAATTTTCTGTGTGGTACAGCACGCTGGAGTCGGGCGATATTGCGTCCTGGAGCGGTTTTTCCCCCCTCTAAACCTTGTGTTGGGCTTTAAAGGTTAAGGTCACCTTTATTCAAAAAATAATAAATGCACATGGTTTTGTAAACAATTTTTTATTAATAAATAAGTTTATGCTTTTGTGCGCAGGAGCCTGCAGAGCATTGCACCCGCAATCACTGGATTGTGGGTGCAATGTTGGGCTCCTGCACACATGTCCTTTTAGCTTTCTACTTGTACTTCTGTATGGGCATTCTATTAGAAAGCTGGAGGACATGTCAGTAGACTATGAGGGTGTTTAATAGTGCTGAGAAGAATCCATCCCTGCTTTCACAGGCAGGGGGATGATCAGGGGGTTCGGAGAAAGGTGCCAGAGCAAGTTGCAAAATAGGGATGTAATGTGCTCCAAAAGATTTCTATCTTTTAATTGCTCATTGATGTGCTTCACCTGTCTGCCACACTCTGCTAGTGATGCTGGAACACCCTCATTCCTGCCTGCAAAAAAATTAACGTAAACAACTGCCAGTACTGAAACATTTACCACCATTATGGTTCAAATCTTCCTTGGAAGCTTGAAACGGGTTAAGTAGGAAGCGGAGAGAGGAGAAATATGCACAGGATTCAATAACAAGCAATCCTACTGACCATCATTGGAGCCGTATGTATCTATTCTACAGGAGATTACATAGAACCCAGGTGGAGGTAGTCTTCTTGAACTTTATGACTTTAGCATTTTTATGCTCAATGGGTAGTGGTAGCTGCTCATTGAGGCTGGGTTCACACTATTCATGTATTGCATCTGAATTGCAGGAAGTTCACACTGCTCTCGGCAAATCTCTGTTGCTGTCTATATAAAGTTAATGTCACCCTCTAATCTGTTAGCAGAATGCAGTGTGAATTGTGGAATTGGATTGCATGGGCTTAAACATCTATACAGTCTGATTCCAGTGTGGACAAAAAGTGTCCTGCACCTTTTTGGTGTGAATGCGATGCGATTTCAGCCATACAAACTGTATGACAGAATTCGCACTGCACAGGCATGTGGTGCAAATCGCATGCGATGTTTGGCATCGTACTAGTGTGAACCAAGCCTGAATACTTTTATTTTTTTGTCCCGATTTGCTCTTAAAATTTGCAGAAAAGTTTGGCGTTTTAGCAGTATGCTGTATTAGGTAGCTTTTGGGTGGAACTGAACCCACATGTCCTGTAGACCTTGTTTACACTTCTGTTGGTCCCTCTAGATCCAGTTCCATGTTGCAGCAGTGTCTTCACTGCCCAGGGATCAGCTAGAGAGATTTCCTCTCAATTATTGTCTTGTTAATTTTGTTTTATCAGATGGGAAATGAGGGAATCCAAACAGCGACAGGAATAAAAATGCTTTCTTATAGCAGAGTAGGAGAAAGCAAGAACCCCCCCATCTTTTTTATTGTAGTCTGTGTCCCTGGTAGGGTTGCCACCTCATCCCTTTAAAACAAAACACATATGAATTACACAGGTTCTGAGGCTCAGGCTAATGCAGATTAGGCACAGCGTGAGTTTAATTACCACCATAATCGGCCACAGAACCTGTGTAATTCATATGTGTTCTGTTTTAAAGGGATGAGGTGGCAACCCTAGTCCCTGGGGCAGATTTTCACCTACTTTTTGTCTGGTTAAACAAGGTCGCTCGAAAGCGAAAAAATATTTATAATAAAGCCCAGAATAAGCAGTAAAAACCTGACAATGTTCTAAACCTTCCCCATGGCAAAAAAACAAATATATATAGGTGTGTTATATAAATATATATATATATTCTGGGAATAGAGATTTTGTTATGGTAAACATAATATGGTAACCTATTATCCTTTATAAATTCTATCTTTGATGCTCTGCTCTTGGCATGCACATATACTTAGTGTAGGAGGAAATGCTTGAGACGGTGTCTGCCACTTCTACCAAAAGCGGTAGCTTTTCATTTCTTCTCCTTAGATATATTCTATTCCTTTGATTATTCCTCTTCTCCCCCAAAGTGTACAGTTTCAGTACTGGTGTTAGAAGCAATTTTGTTTTGTTCAGTTGGTATTTGCCTAAAATTTCAAATTAAAGGAAGCTGTCGGGATGGGAACTGCTGTTGCCCAGGCAGGTAGTCAGTGTGTGGGAGGTTACCCGAAGTCTGCAGCTAATTTGCCAATTGTCTGATATGTCACTCAGTCTTGCAAATTATGTGCTTGGTCAGCTCAGTCAAATAGGTAAAGGGCTGCAATTGTCTGTTGCCAAATAACAAAACTTTCATAGGACAAAGTTATAATATTCTGAATTAGGCTGATGATTAATACAAGTAACCAGGTTGGTACTTGTGTGTTAACTTACCTTAAGTCTTTGTTTAGATAAGGTTCCCTGGTTTCATTTGTTAGACTGCTCTTCTGTTCAAAATCTTTTTGTATGCCGAAGAGTAAAAGATTTTTTTTTTTTTTTTTCTGCTTTAGTAAAGTTTCCTTAGTCAAAACCACAGATGACAGACTTCCTGTTCTGTGGCTGCTCATGCTGCACTTTATTCTAGCATCAAAAAAGGGGACCTGCCCGTTGCTTTGGGCTGTATGAAACGCTAGCATTAATGGTGCAATCATTAAAGATTTGCAAAAAGTGATCAGCAATCTTATCCTTTCGCAGCTTAGTGGTGACTAAATTGTAAGGAGTGTTAAAGGGTCACTAAAGGAAAACATTTTTTTTTGCTGAAATGACTGTTTACAGGGTATAGAGACATAAAAGTTAACTAATTCCTTTGATAAAAATATAATATGCCTGCAGGTTAGTTTCACTTTTGAACTGGCTTCATGTTTCTGCAAAGTAAAAATAGACACACAGAACAAAAACAAACAAATCCAGGGCAGTGTTTTGTTTTTAAAATGAATCTGATTGGTTCTGGAAAGTTTTGGACACACAGTAATGTCAGCTTAGACCCCCATGAGAAAGCTCCCAGCACTGTGGTTATAAGGAAACAGACAAACAGGAAGTGTGGAGAACAGAGCAGGATTACAGCAACTTCAAAGCAAAAATGAACAGTAAGGACATGAAACCAGTACTGCAGTAAGGTAAAGGAAGCTATTTAGCTAAAAAAAAAATCCTTTAGTGATCCTTTAATGTGTCTCATATAAGTCATGAACAGTAGATACAAGGGCATTCATAAACTTCCTATCTGACAGTATCTGTTTAGTAATCAGATTTCCTGTGAGTGTTGTGCACAATCACATTAGTAATCAATATAGTTGAATATAGCAATTTGCCTTGCCCAGTATCCAGCAGTGTTTAATCACTTCAATACCCAGCCATAGTGAAACGACGTCCTGGGCTTTGTGTGGTGATATCTGAATGATGGGGGCAGCTAGAGGCATCATTCAGATATCATTCTTTAGTGCCGGCGATTCTGTGCACCATAAGGACGATCATAGCGGCGGTTCCACCGATTGATCCTTCTTATAGGCGGCGGGAGGGGACACCCGCATCATCCGCCATCCAAAAAACATATATAATGTTTGGGGGTTCTGCGTAATTTTCTAGCAAAAGAATGATGAATTGTACATGAAGGAGAGAAGTGCCAGAATAGGCTCGGTATTGAAGTGGTTAATGGTTTCTTTTTTTTGCCAGGCCACAAGTCACTTTGGATTTCACACTTTGGTGTGTGTGTGTGTGTGTGTGTGTATATATATATATATATCACACGCTTGCTGTAATAACTGTATAAACATAGTTTTATGCAGTATCAATGCCTAAGTCCACTTAAATAGATGAATAATAATGCAAATATAAAAATAAGTAACTGCAGCATTTTTAGGCTTTAACGCGGAGTTCCACCCAAAAACTGAACTTCTGCATTTCAGAACCCTCCGGTGTCGCATTTGACACCTTTCAGGGGGGCACAGATACCACTTCCGGACATAGACTCCTGTGGGAAGGAAAAAAAAAAACATGAAGGTAAAAAAAAAAACTTCAGCCTTTACAACCACATTGTTTATTTTGAATGGATATTTCAATGCTTTCTTCAGACTGTCTTGGTTGTGAATTGTATACAGCAAGCTCTGCAACATGTTCCTTACTGCATAGTCAGTTTATCCATTATCCTATATACTTATTTTTCAAAGTTCCATTGGAGAGATTTTACCTTCACCCCAATTTCTGGAAAGGCAACAGGAAGTGAGAGAAAATCCAGTTTCGGACAAGATTCCACCCTAGTTCCTTTAGGCCTCATGCACACTGGACTTTTTTTTTACACCTTCTGTTTTTAGTTTCATTTGTTTTTTCTGCAGCGAGTAAACTCCCCAACATGTTATCATGTGTCCATGCACACACAGGCTTTTATCAGCATTTTTTGGTGGGGGCATTTAAAAAAAAAAAACAGAACTAGTGGGTTTTAGCCCTGGATGCGATTTGACAAATTCCATGCCAAATTGGTGGCAATTGCCGGCAATGCAGTGTCCGAATCAGTGCGACACCACACTGATTCCCCAAAGTAGTTTCTGTACTACTGTTGATTTTTTGGTGTGATTTCCATTGACATCTGTGCAGAAACCCACACAGATGTCTCTGAAATCACCCCCCGAAGTTGGGACTGACATGCGGGAATGACATTTCATTCCCGTAGTCGGTGTGAACCAGGGCTTAAGAGGAGTTTTTCAGCTGTAAAAACACCAACACAGATAAAAGGTTAAAAACGCGACACTTGTGTTTGTCAGTGTTTTTGTGTCATAAGCGTTTGTGGGAGTATAGTTTTGTATAAATAAAAAACTACTGCAAAACGCTGCAAAACTCTTTCAACTGCTACAACTTTTTACTGCTAGTGTTTTTATAATGTCCTGTGTGCATGGGGCCTTATGGTTACAACTCAGGCTTTTGAATTTCAAAATCCTGGTAACAGCAAGATTCTGAATTTACATTTTTTAAATCACGGAAATCATTTTCACCATGTACAATCATCTGTTTATTCCTCTTTGATTTTTCACACTTTTTACTATATTTACTTTTCAATAAAGATTATATCAGTTAATGCTGGCCATACACTATACAAAATATTAGGGTTGACCCGATACCACTTTTTTAGGACTGAGTACAAGTACCGATACTTTTTTCCAAGTAGTCGCCGATACCGAATACCGATACTTTTTTTTAAAATGTGTCCCCAAATGCAGCCATGTCCCCCCAGCCATGTCCCCCACATATGCAGCCATGTCCCTCCAGCCATGTCCCTCCAGCCTGCAGCCATGTCCCTCCAGCCTGCAGCCATGTCCCTCCAGCCTGCAGCCATGTCCCTCCAGCCTGCAGCCATGTCCCTCCAGCCTGCAGCCATGTCCCTCCAGCCTGCAGCCATGTCCCTCCAGCCTGCAGCCATGTCCCTCCAGCCTGCAGCCATGTCCCTCCAGCCTGCAGCCATGTCCCTCCAGCCTGCAGCCATGTCCCTCCAGCCTGCAGCCATGTCCCTCCAGCCTGCAGCCATGCCCCTCCAGCCTGCAGCCATGCCCCTCCAGCCTGCAGCCATGCCCCTCCAGCCTGCAGCCATGCCCCTCCAGCCTGCAGCCATGCCCCTCCAGCCTGCAGCCATGCCCCTCCAGCCTGCAGCCATGCCCCTCTAGCCATGTCCCTCACATATGCAGCCATGTCCCTCTAGCCATTTCCCCTATACCTTTGCCGCGGCATGGAGAAAATCACAGCATTCATTTGAATAGCCCGCACGTATAGACACTCCCCCTTGCTTGGGATTGGACAGATCATGATCACCCATCCAATCACGAGCAAGGGGGAGTGTCTATACGCACGGGAACACTACAGCTATTCAAATGAAAGCTGTGATGTTCCCGCACGCCGTTTAACCCATGCGGCAGCTTTCGATGTGGCGGGGGGGGGGGGGGGAGTATTCTATTTGGGTATCGGGGGTATTTGCGGGATTGGTACCGATACTGGTATCGGTATCGGGACAACCCTACAAAATATCTGAAATTTGGACATTTAGACAGATCGTTCGTTTTTCGGCCAGTTAATGGGCACAAAATCGATAAACGGGACATTTTTGAGCTGAAAAAACTTTGGAAATTTTGGAAGTTTGGAAATTTTCTGCCGAACGAACGATAAATTGAAAGGTTAATGTGTTTCCCATTCGAACTGTCTGCACTAGGTATATGTTAAAAATGAACAAAAAATGCATTAATTTATGTCCACATTTATGTCGTTTGCGCTCACGGCTGAATGTTCATTTTTCTAAAATGGTTTTGGCCGATTTTTCGTATCACTAAAACATTTTTGAAAAATGACCAGCATTAAACCACTGCTAGTACCCTCTTCTCTGTTTGGCGTCGAGGATAACTCTAGAGTCTGTCCCCCCCTCCCACTTCCTTTTTTAACCTATTTTCTGCTTTATCTACCTCCTTTAAAAAACATGCTGTTTAAATCATGTTTCGTACTTTCACCTATGGTTCCTTCAGTGAAGGACTGAATCGTAAAAGTGCAAGATATTAGTACAAGAAATTAGAGAGGTGGAAGAATGGAGATTTGGATGCAATGATGAACTTAAAAATGTTTTGATCCATGGGTGCCATGGATCGAGTTCACATCCTCTGACATTCTCAGTTTATAGTAGACCGCAGTTTGACGCTTATTCGCATTTAGCCTATAAACTGGCAATATTACTGACTTTAGATGGGCGATGTTGCGAAGTGCTGATAGTGATGTCGAGCTTGTGTCTTGCCTTATTTTTTTTTATTTTTTTTTTCAGACTTGCATTTGTGATCTTTTGTTTAACTTTTTGGTTAGAGAAAACTAAATAATAAAAAAAACATGCTCTGTTGCCTAAAAGCCCAACTAACGACAACAAAAACGTTATTGTCTGCTTTCCTGTCCTGGTAGAACACACACCACCTGTTTCTTGTACAGGCGTCACGGCACACATAGTGGGGGGAAATCTTTTCAATATTATCCCAAGTAGAAATAAAACCTTATCAGAACGCTTATCAAAAACAAGAAAACATTTTTTGGGAGTAGGGTTTATATTCTTGTATTGATTCCAATAGACAATTATGCCTCTTCTTTTTTTTTTTTGTCTTGCAGATTCAAGACTGGCCAAATAAATGGAGACTTACTGATCTACCATGTTCTTCTGACTTTAAAGCCATACTATGCCAAGCCATATGAGATAGTGGTAGATCTTACTCACGCTGGGCCCAGCAATCGCTTTAAAACAGACTTCCTTTCAAAATGGTTTGTGGTTTTCCCTGGCTTTGCATATGAAAATGTGACAGCAGTTTATATCTACAACTGTAACTCCTGGGTGAGGGAATATACAAAATACCACGAAAGACTGCTAACTGGTCTGAAAGGCAGCAAGAGGTTAATTTTTATCGATCCATCTGGAAAGTTAGCCGAACATATAGACCATGATCAGCAGAAACTGCCAGCAGCCACACTTGCTTTGGAGGAGGACCTGAAGCTGTTCCATAATGCACTTAAACTGGCCCACAAGGACACTAAAGTGTCAATCAAAGTAAGTGGTGTTTAATATGTATGCATATGAAATTGAGCAAGCTATTAAGGCAAATGTTGAATTAAAGGAAATGGGATGTGTAAACATAAGCACCATCCTATAAACTGATCATTATAACATTGCAAAAAGTGTATCAAACAGTGAATGTATGCATTTTAAGGCCTTTGCACACTGGACATCAATTGCCACCTAAAGGGCTTTTAACTTTTTGTGTTTTTCCCCCCTGCCTCTAAATGCCCTTCTGTACTAGCCTGTGTGTCCTTGCATACATAGGCATTTAAAGGCAGGAAAAAAACTGTGCCAGTGTGGAATGAATGAACGCTTGACACACCTGAAATCATTTGTAAAGTGCAGCTTTAGTTATAGCTTTTTCCTCTTCTGGACCAAAGGCATCCAGGGTAGGGGGAAAAAAAGTTTGGTGTGCATAAGGTCTAATTCTGAATTATTCTCTACTTTCCCGGTTTGTGCCTCAGTATTATATTAATCATTAGGTGAAATGGAATCCTCTGAAAGTATGTTTGCATAGAATATCATGAGTTGAGTTGAAATGCCAAAAGGGAGCTTTTTCCCTTACGGTTTTGCAACCTTGTTGTAAATTCCTTTGTTCAAAAAAGTCACTTTTTACTCTGTTTTCTTTGTGTTTGTAGGTGGGTTCTACGGCTGTTCAGGTCACTTCAGCAGAGAGGACGCGGGTTTTGGGCCAATCTGTGTTTCTGAATGACATCTACTATGCTTCTGAGATAGAAGAAATTTGTTTAGTGGATGAAAATCAGTTCACATTGACTATTGCTAATCAAGGAACACCCCTCACATTCATGCACCAGGAGTGCGAAGCCATTGTCCAGTCTATCATTCACATACGGACTCGATGGGAACTGTCGCAACCAGATTCCATCCCCCAACACACTAAGATCCGTCCAAAGGATGTTCCTGGAACACTACTTAACATAGCATTACTCAACTTGGGAAGCTCTGATCCAAGTCTACGGTAATCATTTACCCCTGTACAGTTTTAATAATGGTTTTAATACACTTACATATTTATGCATATCTACTAGGTAATCAGTCAGATTTTTTTTTTCGATGCTGAAAACATTAAAGTGATAGTCCATACAAAAATGGAAACTTGCCACTTAAAGCACTCAATGTCTCATGTAATGAGGGATTTAAAGTGCGAGAGTGCGTGTGTATGTATATTTATCTATATATCATATTTATTTTTCTTTAACATGTATTTTTTAGTTTTGCAAATAGCCCCAAGCCTCCTCTTCTTGGCTCCCCTGTGTTTCTTCTAGGTTATCTCATCCAACCAACCCCAACTCTGCCCACCACCCCTGCAGAGTGCCCACAATTGCAATCTGTTTGCTACGGGGGGGGGGGGGGGGTATACTTGTGTGGGCAGTCCTGAATGCGATTTTTATTTAAAATACTAAAATCAATGGTTATACTCACAAAATGAGTTAAAAAACGAGCCTTGAAAGACAGTTCAACAGCGCCAGCAGAACAGGACGGTTGCTTCAGTCCAAGGGTATCTTAACCAATATTGAAGCTAGCCTAGCTGTCTTTCAAGGCTTGTTTTTTAACTCATTTTGTGAGTATAACCATTGATTTTAGTATTTTAAATAAAAATCGTGTTACAGTATCACACTAGGTCGGTGCGCCCTCCATTCTCTTTTCTCTTTTAGTTCCTTTTGAATTCCCACGATTCTGAGGAGGGCTGCAAGACTCTGGAAGATACTTTTTAATTGAACTGTTTGACCCCCACAAGTAAGAAATACCGGAGCGCAGGAGAATCATCATTGTTTTGCCAGTCCTGAATGCTCAATTTCAAATCTGTCTGCATACAGTCTCTGGACCTTTCATTAAGTAGAGCCCAGTGTCTTTATGGCAAATAACAGGCATGCCCTACGCCTTCTTTTTTTGGATTTCATGGTAGTGCCGAGGATCCGTGGAAACAGAAACTGCTTCTAGAAGAACTCTTGGCTCTCACAGTAAGTGAGTAATCTTGCTGGATAATCGCAAAACACTTGCCTAGGAAGGGAATGGAGGGCGTTCTTTCCTGACATTTTTTGTTTGCTATTGTCCCATTTTCTTGTAAGCAACAATTTAACACAGTGCTAAAAATATGCACTGGCAATGTACTAATGAGACTGGCTGGGAAGAGGTTAAACATCCGTGGCGATCAAAGGGTTAACAGTGTGCCTAGCCTGTGTTTTAGTGTACTTTGGAAGGAGCTTTTACTAGGGGAAGACCTGGATCCTGGTCCCTGCTTTGCAAGCGACGCAGGATCCATGCCTTCCCTCCTGTCAGAATGGCGATCTGCCTTGTTTACATGGGTAGAAAGCCGTTCTACCTTTGATCGGTGGGTGCTGGCAGACAGGGTCCGCAGTTCTTGTAGATCGGCTCCCACTGGCGCCGCGCCCCCTACTTTGGAGTGTCGCGTACTTACAGTTGGGTCCATATATATTTGGACACAGGCACAATTTTCATGCTTTCATAAATTTGAAGTGCAGACTTTCTGCTTTATTTCAAGGAGTTGAACACAAATATCAAGCACATTTTTTTACACTGTCTCCCCATGTCCTCATTTTCAGGGTCTCAAATGTAATTGGACAGATTAATATAATCCTAAATAATATGTTCTTTAATATTTTGTTGAGAATCTTTGACTGGCAATGACTGCCTAAAGTCTGAAACCCATGGACGTTACCAAAGACTGGTTTCCTCCTTTCTGAGGCTTTGCCAGGCTCTAACGTCAGCTGACTTCAGTTCTTTGTGGGTCTTTCTGCCTTTTGTTTTGCCTTTAGCAAGTGAAATGCATGCTCTCAGTTGGGTTGAGATCAGGTGATTTGATTCTACTTATTTTCCTTCAAAAGTACCTCCGTTGCTTTTGCATTGTGTTTTGGATCATTGTCCATCTGTAATGCGAAGCACCGTCCAATCAACTTTGCTGCATTTGGCTGAATCCGGGCTGACAGTATATCTCTAAACACTGCAGAACTCATCCAGTGGCAGATTCTGTTATCTGTCACATGAGCAATAAACACTAATGATCCTGTTCCACTGAAAGCCATCCATGCCATCACACTGCAAGATTCACCATGTTTTACATGTGACATTGTGTGCTTTGGATCATGAGTGTTTCTAAGCCTTCTCCACACTTTTTTCTTCCAGTCATTCTGGTACAGATTAATCTTGGTTTCATTCGTCCAAAGAATGCTTTTCCAGAACTGGTCTGGCTTTTTTAGATGTTTTTTTGGCAAAGTCTAATCTGGCTTTTCTAGTCTTTAGGCTTATAAATGGTTTGCACATTGTGGTGAACCCTCTGTATTTGCTTGTGTGAAGTCTTCTCTTGATTGTAGACTTTGACAATGATAAGCCCACCTGGAGAGTGTCCTTCACTTGTCTGGATGTTGTGAATGTGTTTTTACCATAGAGAGGATCCTGTGATCATCCACCACTGTTGTCTTCCGTGGCCGTCCAAGCCTTTTTATGTTGCTGAGCTCACCAGTAGGTTCTTCTTTCCTCAGAATGTACCAAACATTTGATTTTCTCTCTGATGGATTTTTTTTTTTTTTTTTAAGCCTTACAATGGCCTGTTTCACTTGCATGGACAGCTTCTTTAGAAAGCATCATGACGATTCACCGCAATAGATTCCAAATGCAAAAACCACGCTGAGAATCACCTTCAAACATTTTACCTGCTTAATTGATGAAGAAATAACGGAGTAGCCCACACCTGGCCACGAAACAGCTTTCGATTCAATTGTCCAATTACTTTTGGACCCTTGAAAAAGGGGGATGGCTGTAATTCTTAAAGGGTTCGTAAAGGAATTGTTTTTTTTAGCTTAATAGCTTCCTTTAATGCAGTGCTGTTTTCATGTCCTCATTGTTTGTTTTTGCTCTCAAGTTGCTGTAATTCTTCTCTGATCTCCACACTTCCTGGTTGTCTGTTTCCTGATAACCACAGTCCTGGGAGCTTTCTCTCTGTGGTCACTAATCAAGGCGGTGTGATTACTGTGTGTCTAAAACCCCTCAGCACCAATCAGTTTCGTTTTCCAAACCATCACTGCCCTGTATTGGCTCTGTGGCTCTGTACAGCACAGGCAGGAAACATGCAAAAACAAAACTAGAAACTGCAGGTACTTTATATGATTTATTTTTAATCATTTTTAAAGGGAATCCGTTAACTATTATGTCTCTATACCCTGTAAACAGTCATTTCAGCAAAAAAATATTTTTTATTTACAACTCCTTTAAACCCTTCCTCCGATATGGATGTACATACCCTCAAATTGAACCTGAGAATGTGCGCTTTTAGCCCATATCTATAACCTAACTATAGCCCAAATATGTTTTGGAAAAACACCTGAAAAAAACACTTTGTGCCTGTAATCTCGGTGGCTTCACACCCGACCGATCACCTTTTACAGTGCTGTGAAACACTGAACCCTGCAGTGATTTTTGGGCTCTCCTGTTTCCAGGGGCGGACTGACTACTCATAGGGCCCCCGGGCAATAGAGGATTATGGGGCCCCTGGGCTTACTGATGGCCACCACGCCAGGAGGCAGTGCAGAGGCGGGGCAGCTAAAATCTCAGGATTTTCACATCAAAAGCATGTCAGTTTCGGACATATCAGGGACAGATGTAAAAAAAACACTGATTTTTAAATACTGTGCCTGGTTTTACTGAGCCTGGCAACCCTGATGGGGCCCCCTAGTGGCATGGGGCCCTCGGGCAGTGCCCGAGTGACTCAATGGTCAGTCCGCCCCTGCCTGTTTCTGTTGGAAGGCTGGGGCCCCACAGTAAGTGACTGGGACGATTTCTCACAGAGGAAGTAGAGGAACATCCATTCCCTTATCTCTTCTGTAACAAATTTACCCAGAAACAACAATTTCATCACTTTCAGTTTCAGAGCTGTAACAGCCAGGGAAGCAGCTAACCCAGCACAATATGTGTTTGGTTTGGAGGGCAGGGGGTCCAATAGACCTCTCATGTCTTCATAAAAAGGACCTGCCACTACCCAAAGTTATCAAAAGGAGACTTGTTGGGCTCCCTGTGTTAACAGTAAAGTTAAATGAAAAAGAAAACAAAAATTGTAAAAAAATAAATGCATGTAATTAAAAAAAATCCTACATGCATGCTCACAAATACGTGTGTACCGTTGTCATTTATCTGTATACAGTGATTGCAGCACACATGGAGTTGTCACCTCAAAATGTTTTTAGTTTATCAATTGTGGCTCTTAAATTATTGCTCACACTTTAGGGCCCTTTTACACTGATCAGTTTTTCTTCAGTTTTTGCATTACAATTTTTTTTTTTAGTAAAAAGCATGACCAGTAAAGCCTATGGAACAATTCACATCAGTCAGTTCCATTTTTAAAAGTCCTGCATGCTACATTTTAGGTACAGTTATAAAAAAAATAAAAAACCTAGGTGGGGGGCTAATGTCCAGCACCCACAAAATGCACTGGAAACGCAGCAAAAACGTGTGTTTTTACTGCATATTGGCAATGCTACAGTGTGGAAGCAGCCTAAGGGCCCTTTCACACTAGCGGACGAACGGTCCGCTCATTAAAAGTCCGTTTACGGACTTGTAATGGGTCCCTATGGGAGCGGATCCGTTAGCGGATGATGCATCCGCTAACGTCCGCTCGATCCGCATCCGTTTTTGCGGACGGAAGAATGTCCTATTTTTCTTCCGTCCGGCCAAACGGATCGGATGCAAATGGACAGACGGTCCGTTTCCATCCGACTCCCCAAAGGGGAGAGCGGAGGAGAGACGGGGCGGTCCCTGCACAGTGTGCGGTGACCGCCCCGTCTGCCCGACAGCTCAGCGGAGACCCCCCGCTGAGCTGACGGACACACGGAGCGGACCGAAAAACGGACCGCTCCGTGTGTAAGGACCCTTAAAGTGACATCTATGGATCGTTTTAGTTACTGCGGTTCGTCACTATTTATTGGCGTGCACGATTTTAAATCTTGACATTTTTGGTATCTATTTAGTTGATGCATATCTTTTATATTTTACAAGAAATTGGTGGCTGTTCTGTTTGTGTGCACTAAAATTAATTTTAGCATTTCTTTCCCTTTTTTTTTTTTTTCTTTCTGAAAAATTTCATTTGATAAATGGCTGCGCAATTATGTAACAAGGGGGAGATTTACTAAAACGGAGGCATTCAAAATCTGATGCAGCTTTGCAAAGAAACCAATCCGCATATAGTTTTTATTGTCAACACTTAATTGAACAAGCTGAAGTTAGAAGCTTATTGGCATAGGTTGGACTTAATGGTCAGTCTGAGTGCCCCAGTTTTGTTAAATCTTTCCTAAAGTCTTGTTTGCAAGGCTATTTATGGGATCTGTCATCCAGAAATCAAAACAAATTTAGAAAGTTCAGAAGCCCATAAAAGCAAAAAATTCTATTTTAATCAATTTATTATTAAATGGCTTAATTTTTATTTAACTTCCCATTGGCAAATCGCACTTGATCCCATTCTGATTGGTTGCAAATGAAGCCAAAACACACCCTTCTATGGTTTCTGTAGCTCCATCCTCTTTTGCCAGCACTGTAAATATAACTGTACCTAAAATCTGTGTTGTCTGGTCTATATAAGAATGATAACATTAATGTGACAGTAAAAAAATTGAAGTCAAAATGCATAATACAACTCTTTGATGTCAACCCTTGGTGCTCATTCACACCACTAAGGTGGTTGATGTTGTGTTTGTCAGTGCCCTGCAATGCATATTTGTGCATTGCTGTGCTGCAGTGCACCTGTGTCGGGTGGTTTTGGGTTGGCCATTCAGAATGAATACAACTGCATGTCATGTGCATTGCCGCGATGTTATTGCTGCGCAATAGTGTGAAAGGGCCCTTAATTTTTATTCATGGTCTTTATAATTTTCTAATGAATAGCATTTTTCTCCTTCAGTTTATAGCATGTTTGTAGTCGATGGAAAACCTACACTTTAGCAGATTTCATGTGGTGGAAGATTGGAACAATATTGGTGTCTCTTTAAATCTGCTCTAGAATTTTTAGTTTCCAAAGCAGTGATACATATTCCAAATGGCTGCATCCCCTGAGAATTCTATTACTGTGATATTAATGTGGACGCTAGCAAATTCAGCAGGAATTTCCTATTAAAGAATAACTCTGGTTTTAAGAAAAAAGACTGTACAGGAATTCTAACAAACAGGCTTTTCTACCTTTTTCTACTGAATAAAAAGCTGTTGGTTTCATCATGTCTTTTGGATACAGATTTCTGAATGGAAACGATTTAGTTCATTATAATTAGCTGGAGCGTTCTAATGGGAATAGTTGCATTATCCCTTTAAGGGCCCTTTCACACGTGCGGACGAACGGTCCGCTTTTTCTAAGTCCGTAAACGGACTTAGAATGGGGCCCTATGGGAGCGGATCCGTTAGCGGATGATGCATCCGCCTACGATCCGCGTCCGTCTGGATCCGTTTTGCAGACAGAAGAAACCCCTATTTTTTTTCCGTCCGGTGGATCGGATGCAAACGGACAGACGGTCCGTTTCCATCCGATTCCCCATAGGGGATAGCGGAGGAGAGACAGGGCGGTCCCTGCACAGTGTGCGGGGACCGCCCTGTCCGCCGACCGCTCAGCGGGACCCCCCGCTGAGCCGACGGACACACACGGAGCGGACCGAATAACGTTCCGCACCGTGTGAAAGGGCCCTTAGAAGTATGTAACCCTTGTAGAGCAACTCATTAAAACTACAATTTCACTTGTAGAGGATGTGTAAAATCTGACTGGAGAAATCAATAAGCATAACACAAGCAAGAAATTACATTTTTGGGGACCTTCTTTACACCAATAGTGTACAGAACATCTCCATGTTGCCATATTGCATTGAATTCCACAGACAATTGGAAAGTGAAAGGCAATTTGTAATTTACAATATGGCCTTTTTGGCAATTGTATATGCTATATTTTTTAATTGCCTTATTTTGTTTTCACAAAAGTGGAGTTATCCTTTTAAAGAAAACCTGTACTAACACCAATATAGAGATTTTTGTCTTGGTTACTTTTGAGAATAACTGCTTGAGGCTATTCATTATACAATTTTCCTTTTTAGATTTACCAAATCCATAAATAATGAGATCCACCTAAACATTTTCAATGTGTATGCAATCAGGAAGGCCCTTTCACTACATAGTTAAAGGAAATATAAAGGAAATTGAGAACACAATTGTATAATGTATGGCCAGCTTTACTGTCTAGCCCCAATACATTCTAGACCACAGATGTAAAAACAAGTGTGCAGCTAGTAAAGTCAAGCGAAGGTCTGAAATGATCAGCGTACTTGTTTGAAATCAGCAACTTAAACTGCCACCTTTCTGCAGTTCTAAACATCAACATGACTGGATTAATGTATCAACCAGCCTGTTAGAGATAATTCAGTAACCGCATGTTTTCTCCAAAGATATTTTTCATACATATTTGTTTGAAGGAAAAATGCCAGCAATGGTTAATAAGATGCAACCACCTTGAAGTCCAATAATGGTAAATCAATCTGTCATGGAAAATGTCAACTTGCGTTGATCAGTTGTCTTTATGGTGATTTACTTTTAAATGGGTCATATTAATGTAATGTTTTTAGAATATAACATTTTACCCTTTTTATCTTTTCTTGCAGGTCTGCTGCCTATAACCTTCTGTGTGCCTTAACATGTACCTTTAATTTAAAGATTGAGGGGCAGCTACTGGAGACTTCGGGTCTTTGTATTCCAGCCAACAATACACTTTTCATAGTTTCCATTAGCAAAACCCTGGCAGCTAATGAACCACACCTCACACTTGAGTTTCTAGAGGAGTGCATTTCTGGCTTCAGCAAATCTAGTAAGTTAATGGTGCCCATATAATTTCATTGGGACGACTACAGCAAGTTGTCACATCTGCATTTTAGTGTTGGGTATTGGTTTGGGGGTTTAAGATAAACAACTTTGGGAAGAGCATAATCTTTTTTTAAAGCTGAACTCCATGTATGATCTTTGTTACATACTTACATTGGTCCACCCTACTACAGTATATGGTAGAAGGCATCAGGCAACATGAAAAAAACCCGCAAGGGTGCATGGATGAACTGGTATCTTGCACCCTTTAATCAGAAAAAACAACCCTTACAGGTAACTTACCCTTACAGGTAACTAAACACTTACAGGTAAAATAGTAGAGATTGTCATGCAAAAGTACTGGGGGACCATACTCCGATACAGGTCAGGCAACACTCGGTGAGGCAGTAGAACAGGAGCTGAAGCCACCAGCTTTACACATGCACACAGTGCTGCCCTTTTCATATACTGGATGATCTGGACATACACCAAACAGATCGAGCAGGGCAGGGGGTCAGGAACACGGCAGGCATTGTGTGTCTAGGCTGTATGTCTCCTTCTCAAGCCTGCACGTTTAGGAGATATTCGATGTACCTACAGGTAAGCTTTATTTGCACAACTGATCGCTTAGTTCTCCCCCCTCCACTCTAAGCAGAGAGGTGTGTCCATTACCAGATCTCTGCTCTGTTCCTCCAGTGCTCACTGGAGCACTGGGATGTGAAAAAGGCAAGAAGTGCTGGCTCAGGCTCTCAGCGGATAACCAGCTGCTGATCCATGCATCTGGGTGGATCCTGACCATATTGTCAGGATTTTTTCAGAGCCTGGACTGGCTGTGTGATGTCAGCTGGGAGATTTTTTTAACCCACTGTTAGCTGAGAACAGCTCACAGGAGTGCACAATGATCTGTGACCTACAGGAGTAGTGTAGTCCAAATAGCCTTGGCCATACTACTTGGCACTGGCAAGGGTGTTTACAGTGATCAGTTTTTTTATTTTATTCTTGTAAAGCACTTATCCCAAGTGGTACAAAACTGTTGCTGTAACTGATTATGAAGTGAGATGGAAGTGATTATAAAGTGAGATGGAATTTGGCTTCAGTCTGTTGGTGTATTCATATCAGCTAGTACATTTTAACACTACCTCTCCCAAATCCCCCCCCCCCTAAACAACTGACAGTGCTGCGGTCTGCTGTGCCCTCTGTGTTTATTCATCCAAAGTGGTGGCACCTCTAATATTGGTGTTACCGACCAGGTAATAAAAGAGGGTAGGGAAAGCCTAAGGAAAACAAATGCAGCCAATAAGTATATTGACTGGTAAGCTGCAATATATTCTCTTTTGGCTTTGCATTTAATTCCACTTTAGTTATTTATTTGTATACTAATTAGCGATTTCTCCCGCCCCCAAGTTCTGCTGTAAATAAGAGAACTGCGGGTCAAGTGGATTATATTGAACATCTCCTTCAGCTGGAGAGGAATACAGGAGCTCATTGTGTTATTCATAGGCTGACGGCACAATCCCGCCTACTGCCTGGTGGTGTCAGTTTTCTGTGTCTTTGGAGGTTAAAGATAGGGCCAAACCTTGTGCATTGTGTTGATCTTCCATCTCCATCCTTCAGTAGTACATTTCCTATGTTTTGTCTCTGGATAATATTTTGTATTCATTCCTGCTCTGTCTTTATAGAACTAACATGAGTATATTAATGAAGCAGTGAAATGTTCGCTGCAGGTGAATCAAAGACTCTATTTTAAAATGCATGCACCAGGAAAATATACAGTGCCTTGAAAACATATTCATGCCCATTGACATTTTCCACATTTTGTCATGTTAAAAACCAAAAACATAAATGTAACTGGCACATAATTGTGAAATGGAAGAAAATGTATAAATGCTTTTCAAAATGTTTTACAAATATGTGCACCATGTGAAGTACATTTGGATTCAGCCCCCCCTGAATCAATACTTTGTTGAATCGCCTTTTGCTGCAATTACATCTGTAAGTCTTTTTGGGTATGTCTTTAACAGCTTTGCACATCTAGAGTGACATTTTTGTCCATTCTTCTCTGCAAAATGGCTCAAGCTCTGTCAGATTGGATAGAGTGTGTCTGTAAACAGCAATTTTCAACTCTTGCCACAGATTCTCAATTGGATTTAGGTCTGGACTTTGACTGGGCTATTCGAACACATAAATATGCTTTGATCTAAACCAGGGGTCTTCAAACTATGGCCCTCCAGGTGTTCAGGAACTACAATTCCCATCATGCCTAGTCATGTCTGTGAATGTCAGAGTGTTGCAATGCCTCATGGGATTTGTAGTTCTGTAACAGCTGGAGGGCCGTAGTTTGAGGATCCCTGATCTAAACCATTCCATTGTAGCTCTGGTTGTATGTTTAGGGTCGTTCTGCTGGAAGGTGAACCTCTGTTCCCAGTCTTAAGTCTTTTTCCGACTCCAACAGGTTTTCTTCTAAGATTGCCCTGTATTTGGCTCCATCCACCTTCCCATCAACTCTGACCAGCTTCCCTGTCCCTGCTGAAGAAAAGCATCCCCATGTTTCACGGTGGGGATGGTGTGTTCAGGTTTATGTGCAATGTTGTTTTTCCTCTACACAGCGCGTTTTTGCTTTTAGGCCAAATTAGGCAAAATTTTGGTCTCATCTATGCAGAGCACCTTCATCCACACGTTTGCGGTGTCCCCCACATGGCTTCTCACAAACTGCACATGGGGCTTCCTGTGGCTTTCATTCAACAATGGCTTTTTTCTTGCCACTCTTCCATAAAGGCCAGATTTGTGGAGTGCATGACTAATAGTTGACCTATGGATAGATTCTCTCACCTGAGCTGTGGATCTCTGCAGCTCCTTCAGAGTTACCATGGGCCTCTTGGCTGCTTCTCTGTTTAATGCTCTCCTTGCCCAGCCTGTCCATTTTAGATGGACAGCCATGTCTTGGTTTTAAGTTGTGCTATACTCTTTACATTTTCAGATGATGGAACAGTGCGCCATTAGATGTTCAAAGCTTGGGGTATTTTTTGATAACCTCACCCTGCTTAAACTTCTCCACATCTCTTATCCCTGACCTGTCTGGTGTGTTTCTTGGCCTTCATGATGCCATTTGTTCACAAAGGTTCTCTAACAAACCTCTGAGGGATTTGCAGAACAGTTGTGTTTATACTGAGATTAAATTACTAATTAGGTCACTTCTAAAGGCAATTGGTTCCACTAGAGTTTAGTTGCATGCCACACTTTTCAGATATTTATTTGTAAAACATTTTGAAAACCATGTATCATTTCCTTCCACTTCACAATTATGTGCATTTTTTTTTGTTGCTTTATCACAGAAAATAATTTAAAATTTTTGGTTGTAACATGACAAAATGTGGAAAAAGTGGTATGAAAACTTTTTCAAGGCATTGTACCTGTAGCGAATGTCTTTCACTGCTTCATGACTTTGCCACTTCACATGTATGCAAATTGGATGTGTTTTTAACCGTAGCCAGCTTGCATACTATGTGAATGTGACTGGCCGATTTACATATGTGCGGGGTAGCCGTGGTGCGGTTTTCATACAATTTGCACCTGAACCAGTGAACAGAAACAGACCGGACTGCAAACCGCATCTGCATATGTGAACCCAGCCTTCGTGTTTTCTAGTTGTCACTCCTATGTGTAATTTCATGTTTTTGTGTTGCAGTGCCCTTAGAGTTGTAAACCTATTTAACCATTTAGATATTGGCTTATTTTTGTATTATCAGATGATAAATAGATATGTTTGACCATTGGGCCATATTTCAGAAACATTTCTTCTTTTCAGTTATGAATGGTTGATTTTATGTGTTTTTAATTTTCCTGAAGAGTCAGACTTGGCAGGTACAATTTTGCCTTAGACACGGCAATCAGAAGATGACCATAAAAGACCAAGCCTAGCCTGTCTGCCGAACGGACAATAAATTCAGAGGTCAATGCGTTTCTTGCCCGTTTAAAAATGTAACTGTTGGTACTACGAATATGTGACCCAGAAGCAAAAAAGCAAACAAACTGATCTATTTATGTCCATTAAACGATTTATCGTTTGAAATTCGGTCATTACATGATGGCAGTATCGTTTTGCTCTCACAACCAGGGCTGGACTGGGACAAAAATCTGGCCCTGAACTTCATCCAGACCGGCCCAACATTAATTTGATAAAATGCTGCCCCCACCCCCGAAAAATCACGCCCACCAGAAGGCCCCTACATCCATTATTGTATATCATGAGAGGGTGAGAGAGAGGGAAATGAGAGGGTGAGAGGGGGTGGGTGAGAGAGGGGGTGAGTGTAAGAAAAAGAGAGTGAGTGTAAAAGAGAGGGGGTGAGTGTAGGACCCCTTTCACACTGAGGCGTTTTTCAGGCGCTTTTGGGATACAAAATAGCACCTGTAAAGCACCTGAAAAACGCCTCTGCTGTAGTCCCAGTGTGAAAGCCTGAATGCTTTCACACTGGGGCACTGCCAGGGAATTAAAAAAAAAGTCCTTCAAGCAGCATTTTTGCGGGCGGTGAGGGAGAGGTGTACAAATTGCTCCTGCCATTGAAATAAATGGCCACCACTTCCGAAGTGCCTGCCAAGCATTTCAGCAGCAGCGCTACACAGGCGCATTTAACCTTGAATTTGGCTGCCAGCGGGGGTTAAAAGAGCCTGCTAGACGCCGAAAAACGCAGCTAAAATGACAGTAAAGTGCTGCTAAAACTAGCAGTGTTTTACCTTCAATTCCCACCCCAGTGTGAAAGCAGCCTAAGAGTCAGGGTGTGAATGAGACAGAAGAGGGAGCTGAGAGACAGAAGAGGGAGCTGAGAGACAGAAGAGGGAGCTGAGAGACAGAAGGGGGAGCTGAGAGACAGAGGGGGGAGCTGAGAGACAGAGGGGGGAGCTGAGAGACAGAGGGGGGAGCTGAGAGACAGAGGGGGGAGCTGAGAGACAGAGGGGGGAGCTGAGAGACAGAGGGGGGAGCTGAGAGACAGAGGGGGGAGCTGCGAGACAGAGGGGGGGTCTAAGGCCTCGTACACACAATCAAATCTGTCTGCTAGAAACGGTCTGCTAGACCGTTTCAGCAGACAGATTCGATCGTGTGTACGGGCGAGCCGAAGGATTTGGCCACCTGACAGATTGGAAAGCATGCTTACCAATCTGTCGGCTGGGAACCCATCCGCCCGACATGTCTGCTGGTTAGTACGCTAACCAGCAGACATGTCTTCTCGCACACGCGCCGAATGGTTTCAATGTCACCGCCACGTCACCGACACGTCAGCGCGCTGTCTGCTGGCGGGGATTTTGGTTTGCTCGTGTGTACACGCGAGCAAACCAAAATGCCAGCAGACAGATTTGTTCAAATCGGTCGGAGAGACCGTTTTGAACAAATCGATTGCCTCGTGTGTACGAGGCCTAAGAGACAGAGGGGGGTCTGAGACATAGAGGGGGCTAAGAGACAGAGGAGGGGGCTAAAAGGGGGGGACTGAGAGACAGAGGGTGAGGGCTGACAGACAGGGGGGGTCTGAGAGAGTCTCTGTTTAAAAAAAATATATATATGTATTTTTTTAAAACGGCCCACTAAGCCATCGGCCCACCGGGAAACTCCCTGTAGTCCCTATGGCCAGTTCATCCCTGCTCACAACCATGTTTTTTGAAAATTTGTTTAAATTTTTTTTTGACTGGTGTTTGGCTACCATTAGACATTAGATCATGTCCACTTAGTGACTGACGTCCCATGTTTTACTGGGAAAATGTGGCTTTTATTACCTAGTCCTTACTACTTTTATGCATTTCAGTACCTTGTATGTAAAATGATAGTTATGTGAACAGACTTCTATTTTATGCAGTAACGTTTTTCTCTTGGGTATTACTTCCACAAGTGTGACTGAAAAAGCGTTTTTTAACCAAACTTTAAATGTAGTTCGTGTTGCTAGACATCTGTCTTTTTTTTGTGTACAGTGAGTTTCTTTTAAATCTATCACCCATTCAATATGCATTTCTCCAAATACATCGCCTTGCCTTGTTTCAAGCCACGCTATGGTAAAATCAGTGCGAAGAACTGAAAAAAAAAGTGGGTGTGCCACTGTGTCATGCAGTCTTATTTTTTGGGAATCTTTGAGAATGCTAGCATTTTAACATGGGGTATTAAATAAACTGAAATCAGGTATTCCCAGTCATCTCTGTGGAGCAACCCAGAACATTAACAGAAATTAATCTCTCACATCTGAGGTCTGTGTGAGGGCCTTCACGTAAGGAGGGGTTGTGGAACACTCGCCACCACCCTTTTCATGAACTTTATTGACCATGTAAAAAAAAAAAGACTGGACTCTTTTGGCTCCAGGCGCAAACCAGTTGTCTTGCTCTTTCATATTGTCTCCTAATGTTTCCAGTATCGTGATTTGCCATGTATAATTTGCATTAAATAATTCAAGTTTCTAAACCAAACTGGCGTTATTTTTATTTATTTTTTTGTAATATGCTAATTCTGGGACATAAATATATCACAGTTATCGATTTGAGCATCTGTGTATGTTTCATTTGTAGGCATTGAGCTGAAGCATCTCTGTCTGGAATATATGACTCCCTGGTTGTTGAATCTTGTACGGTTCTGTAAGCTCACTGATGATGCAAAGAGGCAGCGTGTCAGTGCTATCTTGGATAAGCTGATAACCATGACTATTAATGAAAAACAGATGTATCCTTCCATTCAAGCAAAAATATGGGGCAGTCTGGGACAGGTGAGTAGATTACCATCTCCCTAATTTTATAGAATCGCCTTGTCCTTGTTAAACATATCTCAAATGGGTTGTAAAGGTTAATAAAAAATAAAAAAAAATAACAAACATATCATACTTGCCTCCACTGTGCAGTTAGTTTTGCACAGAGTGGCCCCTATTCTGCTGTTCTGGGGTCTGCTCCTCCCTGCAATAGCTAACCCCCTCTGGGAAGCTCTCTCCCGAGGGGGTTACGTTGCTGGCACGCTCCCGTGTCATAAAGTCTGCGTCCATAGCTGCCGAATGTATGACTCAACTCTGCCCCCCGTGTCCGCGTCATTGGATTTGATTAACAGCGGCGGGAGCAAATGGCTGTGCTGCTAAAGGGCCAGTTTACTGTCCTTCAACTGTGGACAGAGGGAGAAAAAATGCCCTGGCATCAAACCATGCCCCATGATTGGTATTAGTGGAAGAAATAGTGCCCCATCATTGGTGCAGTGTGAGGAATAGTGGCCCATAGGTGATGTCAGTGGGAGGAATAAGCGGCTCAGTGTGCATTACCAACACACTTTGGCTGTGCTGGAATGCCTGACTCCCGCGTGCATATGTGGTAGGACGTCTTTCCCCGCTGGCCAATCAAGAAGCTGAAAAAAAGCTGACTGGCAAGAGATTTTTACTGCCACCTCGCTTGAAGATGAGTATGTTAGGGAGTTGAGTTCCGCTTTGTTTCCCAATCTAGTTAATCTGGTAAATGTTGCTTTAAAGGGGTGGTTCCCCTAAAAATAAACTTTTAACATTGCCTGTGTCTTCTTAATAACATTTAGAATCGGCTGGTAGTTTAAAAAAAAAACACCCGTACATACCATTTTCGGCATGTACTCTCACCGCCGCTTCCGGGTCTGGCAGCCGGGGACAGGCATCCGATCGACGCATACAGCGCGTCACGAGATGCCGAAAGAAGCCGAACGTTGGTGCGGCTCTATACGGCGCATGCGCACCAACGTTCGGCTTCTTTCGGCATCTCGTGACGCGCTGTATGCGTCGATCGGATGCCTGTCAATGAAGCAGGCCCTCCCATCCCCGGCCGCCGGTGAGAGTACATGCCGAAAATGGTATGTACGGGTGTTTTTTTTTTAAACTACCAGCCGATTGTAAATGTTATTAAGAAGACACAGGCAATGTTAAAAGTTTCTTTTTAGGGGAACCTCCCCTTTAACATTTTCACATCTCTTTTCATGTTTACTCAGAGGCTGTCATAGCTTGTTTTCACTGAGAAAATTGGCAGAACATGTAATTTAACTGGAGTACACGACTTTGTACATACGAGTGTGTATATATGCCAAAATATGCTTAGTGTTTACACTTCCTGATTTTCTCTCTGCATGTATCCATATTTTATCCTACTGACCTTTTATTTGAGAGAGAGTAAATCGGAGTTAGCAAATGGTGTGTGTACATTTTTATTCCTGTCATTTTAGTGTGTGTTGTTGTTTTTTTTTTGTTAGCTGTGTGATGCAGGATCAGAATTTCAACATATAAAGTAATAGCGTACTTTGACACTTTAGGTAAATAGATGTATACAAATTTTTTGAAATCAATTAATATTTTGATCAGATTTGCTTTTGACATTCTTGTTTTGATTGGCCATTCTATTAACATATAAATTGCATGAGCTAAAATTGAATGGATAATTTATTGCTGAAATAGAAATGTATGATATTTTCTGTGACCCGTTTTATTTTATTTTAATAGATCACAGATCTTCTAGATGTTGTACTAGACAGCTTCATCAAAACCAGTGCAACAGGTGGGCTGGGATCTATAAAGGCTGAAGTTATGGCTGATACAGCAGTTGCTCTGGCATCTGGCAATGTTAAACTGGTTTCAAGCAAGGTATGCATTTAATATTTAAAGCGGTACTAATCAGAGGAAAAAACTGCTAGAAAGTAATCCTTTAAAAGTATAAGGATCCAAAGTCTTTTGCCAAAACTGATTTTTCTGGCATTTTTTTTATTTAGCTGGATTGGGCACTAGGGAAACGTTGTACTGTAAAATGCTGGAAATGCAGCTGTTGAACAAATAAACTCCTGTGTGTGCTTGCACATGAGTGGCTGCTGCATCAATGGCTGAAAAATGTCAGACACAGAAGACCCCAGACTCAGAAGTCGATGGTGATGAGGGTACTTGCAAAGGTATCCTCATCACTGGCATAGTGCACTCTAGAAGGTACTGTACATGTGTACAGCAATAGCCCACCCGCCACACATTTGAGCTTCTTAAATGCAACTTTTAAAAGTTAGGAAGAGTTTAAGAGGAAGTAAACCCTCTAAAACAACCTCTGAAGCAACTCTTGTTCCTCTCCTTCGCCATGATACCTTCCGGTTATCATGGCTCCGGAGCTGTGATTGGCTTGAGTCGTAATGACATCACTCCCGCTCATGTGCGCGGGAGCCGTCAGTGACCGCACGATCGCCTTCACTAACGGTATGCTCAGTGCGCCTGCGCACCAGTGCAGTCTTTTCTGCAAATATCTCCTAAACCGTGTAGGTTTAGGAGATATTTGTTGCACCTACAAGTGAGCCTTAATCTAGGCTTACCTGTAGGTTAAAGTGGTCTGTAAGGGTTTACAACCACTTTAAAGATTTGTTTTTTTTCCTGTCCAAGACCCCATTGGAGAGATTTTCCTTACTTTTAGACTTCCTTAGTCTGTTAGCATATGTATTTTTTGCACAGGCCCCCGTTGGACCGTCAATTCTAACCCTGACAGTAAGTTATTCGTTATATTTTCACATAGTTAAATTAAACCACTGATGGGCACTGAGACGAGTCTGGCACCAAACGTTGGTGTAGGAATTATAGTACTAAAGCTGCAACTAACGATTATTTTCATAATCGATTAGTTGGTCCATTATTGTATTGATTAATCAGATAATTACCTTCTAAAAAAAGTGCTGTATAATTTAGTTAAAATGTAAAGTATAAAAAAAAGCTATTCTTGAAGATTTATATATTGGTTAGGGAGCAAAATCTCTGATCCACTCTGAGAATAACAGACAAAAGAGATATACTTTATATACTATAAGAGGTTGAATCTGGTAAATATCTGACTTGGATCTAATTTTTTATTTAAAGAAATAAAAAATTAAAGACCGTTTTGCAGATTTTCGGACAGAACTGTAATATATTATATGCTGGCCATACAAAAACAATGTCTTCCCATAAAAAAAAAATAATAATTTTAAGAATCTTTTGTTTGATTTTCTAATCATTAGTGGGGTTTTCGTTCAGAAATTTTATTTTAAAACTGAATGTTAAAAGCAAGTGACATTTTTAAACATTCTTTTATTTCGCGAATGTACAAAGATTTTGCGTATGAATATTCTCATCTGGAAATCGATAGGTGTATGACTTAAGAAACACTCCCTTCCTGCCCAGGACTATATGTCCTATGAGGCATTGCTCCTCACATATTCACATGCAGAAGTTCTTGGGCACTTACTGTCATGTATAGACTGTGTACTGAGCTGTATTTGTGCTGCACTGTATTGCCTGATACATAAACAAATAATGCATTCTGTATGCAGGCCAACTAATCGGCTAGCCAATTAATCGATTATGAAAATGGAATACAACCATTTTCATTATTGATTTGTTGTTTCTGTTTTTTTTGTTTTTTTTAACTATAAAGGATTTTTTTTTGCATGTTTATACATTTATTACGTTTCAGGATTCCAACTGATTTTATTTTTTTCATGCACAAATGCACTGTAGTACCAAGCATTATGTTCTGAGCTTCCCTTCATATACATTCTTTTCAGGTGATCGGGAGGATGTGCAAGATAATAGACAAGACCTGTCTTTCTCCTACCCCAACACTGGAACAGCACCTCATGTGGGATGATATTGCCATACTTGCCCGATACATGCTCATGCTATCCTTCAACAACTCCTTGGATGTGGCTGCCCATCTACCCTACCTCTTCCATGTTGTCACATTATTGGTGGCAACAGGTCCTCTTTCTCTTCGAGCTTCCACCCATGGACTTGTGATCAATATCATTCACTCTTTGTGCACCTGCTCACAGCTGAATTTCAGTGGTGAGTACTTTTTGCAGGGCTGACCTTGAGTAACCAAATGAGTTTGTTTTTTTGGAGATATGACTTGAAGTGTAAATGTTACTTATATATATATATATATATATATATATATATATATATATATATATATATATATATATATATATATATATATATATATATTGTGTGTGTGTGTGTGTGTTACTTTATAGTATACAACATCTCCCAACCTCAACAAAAAAGGGTAAAATGCACATCTCCGTTTTTTTTTATTTTTTATTGTGCAGTCTGATAAATGGCAGAGTGTTTACTGGCCCCAAGGCTCAAACATATTCTTATGTCTGTATGCCAAATTATGGGCATCACATATCTTTCTGGGCGCATTAGCCATTACGCTAAAGGCCGCCGAAAATGGAAGATTCAGGGTCTTCAAAACACTGTCTTGCCCTAGGCAGGTTTGGCAGTTATCATGCATTTGTGGTATGTTTTATATCTTCTGAAGCGGAGGGTGGCATTGGGGGTGTGGGTGGTGCTTTGTATTAGTTGCACTTCCCTCTTATTAGAAGGAACTGAGTCTTAATAAAAGTTATAATTTTTTGTTTATGACATTTTTTTATGTATTTATTGGTCTGTTTGCCCACAGAGGAGACCAAGCAAGTGTTGCGGCTCAGTCTGACAGAGTTTTCCCTGCCCAAGTTCTACCTGCTCTTTGGGATCAGTAAAGTGAAGTCTGCTGCAGTTATCGCTTTCCGATCCAGTTATCGTGATCGCTCATTTTCACCTGGTTCTTATGAGAGGGAGACATTTGCTCTGACATCATTGGAAACTGTTACAGAAGCACTGTTAGAAATTATGGAGGTACCATTTAGAAATCTATTTCCATTATTTTTAATGGCGTTCTTTAGAATTGTTCCATGTAATCAGTAATTTATTTTAAACAATCTTTGATTTTCACTCACAATGCATAAGTGTAGTCATAGATGTTTGGGCATTTGCGTACACATTTTAGCAGAGCATTGTCCCAGGTTGCATTTGAGACCATTTTGACCCTCACAAGCAGCTTTGGAAAACACTTAACATAGAGGATTAATCTGGTAAATAATCTGGTAATATGTACTCGGAGATCAAATTTCTTATTTAAAGCAAAAAAAATTAAAGATCGTTTTGTAAATTTGCAGACAGAACTGTAATATATTATGTATTAGACTCCTTTGACATAGGCAGGTGGCTTTCTAAAAGCTACCTGCGCCTGCTGTCACTTATGCTGGCCATACAAAAACAATGTCTTGGGGTCAAATCGACATTCGTTTTTAACCACAGTGATGGGAAAATTTGAAGGCGCAGATAAGAAAATGTCTTGGTCAAAGGAATTTTTAGACAGTGTATGTGGTTTTCGTTCAGAAATGACATTCATTATAAAACTAAATGTTAAAAGCAAGTGCAATTTTAAAAACGACATTCTTTCATTCAGTGAATGTACAAAGATTTTCGTATGAATATTCTTGTCTGGACTGGGTCGGTTTAAAGGCACTAGAATGCTAAAAATAGTGCCTGCAAACCGGCCTGAAAGAGCCGCTGCTGTGTCTCCAGTATGAAAGCAGGAGGTAAAGTCCTGCTAGCAGCATCTTTGGAGCCGTGTGTATACTGCTCCTGCCTATTGAAATCAATAGGGCCCCGCAGCTATAACGCATGCGCGGGGGCACTTTGCGGTGGTTTGTAATTCTTTTGCCCGATAGCGGGGTAAAACCTCCCCGCTAGCATCCGAATAGCAAAAATTGACAGTAAAGTGCCGCTAAAAATGGCGGCGCTTTACCGCCATCGCCTCCCCCGTCCCAGTGTGAAAGGGGCTTTAGACGTTTAATAGCAGCAGCATGCTTTTTTTTGTCATGGGGTTAAAAAAAAACTAAAATTGGTAATTTTATAGTACAAAAAGAGCAGATAAATCTACTATAAGGCCTCTTTCACACGTAGTCCGCCGGCTCAGCGGGAGATCTCCCCGCTGATCTCCGCTGAGCTGGCGGATGACAAGTGCCTCTCTGCTCACTGAGCGGGGAGGGGCTTGTGTAGGGCCACTGTCTCCTATGAAGAGATCTGATAATAGACAGAATGTTGACAGGCGGACCTGAATGGTAAGGCCCTTAGAGGTTTATTTATACTATAAAACAGTGAAAGTAATATAGATTACTTATATTATATGTATAATAATAAATACACCTAGAAGGATGATACATGGGCATTATAACTAGGAGTCAGACATGAAGTTATATGAAGGGTGGAAGGGAGATATAAATCTTTTATAATAAAGTAAAAACTAAAAGTTTACGTGTAAAAAATAAATGTAATTGTATTGCCTTATATCAGGACTTGACAAATTTGCTTGGAATCTAGGAGCCAGCTAAAAAAGTTAGGAGCCAGTCTTTCGGTCTGAACAGCCGGCTTCTTTCAGACCTACTGCCATACACACGGGCCAAATGGCAGCCAGTTTTTTTTTTTTTTTGAGCCGGCTGATGTTGGTTGACATTCAGCCTGTGCGTACTTGGCTTGATGATGTGATGGGCAGCAGCTCACTAGGAAGGGACAGTGCAGCAAGGTTACAACTGGGGTTTGTCGAGCCCTGCCTTATATTACCTTCAGTCTATCAGCCTCCACCTTCTCTTGGTTCAGATGCTGATCTTCCCTGCACACAGTCAAACATGTTATACTTACCTGCTCTGTGTAATGGTTTTTCACACAGCAGCCCCGATTCTCCTCTCCTGGGGTCCCTCACCATTGCTTTTGGCTCCTCCTGACTTCAGAGTGCCCCAATAGCAAGCTGCAAAATATAGTATAGAGTTCCCCTATAGCAAGGTAAAAATACTTCTAAATTAAAAAAAAAAACACTAAATTCCTGCCCAGGACTACATTTGCCATGAGGCATTGCTGCTCACACATTCACAAGTTCTCAGGCACTTCCTGACATGGATTGTGTACTGAGCTCTGTGTGTGCTTCACTATATTTCCAGATATGTAAACAAATAATGCATTCTGTATGCAGGCCAATCGAACATAGATGTCGAATAGAGATTCTTACTTTGAAAATAGTTCCATACCTTATATTTACTGTGATTTAATAACCTGCTGCATTTTGTTTTAGGCTTGCATGAGAGATATCCCAACTTGCAAGTGGTTGGACCAGTGGACTGAACTTGCTCAAAAGTATGTTTTCACAACAAAATTAATTGGTCTTTCCTTATAACATTTGCATATTACTAAAATGTATTTTCTATCTACTCAGGTTTGCATTCCAGTACAATCCTTCACTACAGCCACGAGCGCTTGTTGTGTTTGGCTGTATAAGCAAGCGTGTGTCTCATGGACAAATTAAACAGATTATCCGAATTTTAAGCAAGGTATTAGGGCATTTTCTTTATAATTATAGTTGCACATCTCATTTAAAGTAAACCTGTGGACTAGTATGTATTTATATATTCATAACCAGTACCAATACAGTTCACTCTTTAGGCTAGGTTCGCATCTGTGCGGGTGGTACCACTGCAGGACCCACAAAAATACTGGCAGCTGCAACCTCCCATACAGAGAGACGGGTGGCATTAATCCTAATGGCACGCCGTCCGCACTGGAAATCACAACTGTGCTGGGAACCTCGGTTTCCGTGTGGGCTGCGATTTTAAAATATAGTGCAAAGGACTTATTTCCTGTGTGTTGCGCTGAACGGCAGCCTGTTCAAATGAATAGCCTCTCATACCTGTGTAAACCGCGGCCTGCACAAGTGTGAACCTCTCCTCAAAAGTTAATGGCGGAAGCACTGAAGTATTTCCTGTCTTTCTTTCTGGCAGCTCTACTCACCCCAGTCCCCCCGCATGTCTGTATAGTTTCATGTAAAAATCAGCTGTACTTAAACTTTTTTTATTTATTTTTTTATCTCTCTTTCCAATTGGATGAGATTTTTTTTTTTTTCTGTTGGCTGACCTCCCTCAACAGGACACAGGAAAGTTACAGCCAGTTGGGAGAGCAGATTGTGTAAGACCAGGTTTAAGCCCAGGTTCACACTGGGTACGATTTAGTTTCATTTGAGATGCGATTTCACATGTGAAATCGCATCTCAAATCGGCGGCAATTGCCGGCAATGACACCGTCCTAATCGGTGCGACGACGCATCTGCGGCGCTGCACCAATTTCAAAAAGTAGTTCCTGTACTACTTTTTGCGATTTCAGGACGCGATTTACATTGACATCTGTGCAGAACCCTGCACAGATGTCTCCTAAATCGCGCCGAAATCGGGACTGACAGAGGGAGTGAAATTGCGCGATTTCACTCCCGCAGCCCAGTGTGAACCAGGGCTAAAACTCAAAAGCTTGATCTTGATCTTGGTCTGAATTTTCACAACTGCTGCCGCGTACACAGTCGTTTTTTGTGATGAAATAAAACAACGTTTTAAAAAACTTCATTTAAAATGATTGTGTTTGGGCAAAACGTTTCATGTCTTCTGAAAAACGACAAAAAAAAAAAATCGGTCGTTTTTCAGAATGTCGTTTTTTTGTGTCATAAAAAATGGAACAGAGAGCCGTTGTACGTAACCGCGCTTTGCAAGAGCATTTTCAGAAAATGATGGTGTGTAGGCAACGTCGTTTTTTAAAATGAAGTTTGAAAAACTTCGTGTTTTTTTTTCATGAGAAATGTCGGTTTTTTAGAAGACAAAAAACTATCGTGTGTACGCGGCATGCTATTTGGGAATGTATCAAACACCCCCTGGTTTGGTTCATACCAGAACTCTCGAACATCGCAAAAGTTCATACCCGAACCCCATTGAAGTCTATGGGACCCAAATTTGAAGACCCAAGTCCCCATTTCAAAGGCTTATATGCAAGTTATTGGCCATAAAAAGCGAATGGGGAACATGTATCAATGCAAATTTTTATTTTATTTTTCAAATAAGGTTTTTACAGGATCAGAAATTGTAATGCTTAAAGTGAATTAATATGAAAAATACCTTTAACTATAGTGCCTGGTGCTTAGTCTGCCTGTAAAGTGGTGTATCTATACTGTGTATAGAACCTGCTGTAGCAAAACTGACATAAAAAAAAGACATTTAAATTGCGGACAATACAATCCCATTGCTATCAATACAAACAAAACTCCCCCCCCCCCAATATGCATAACAGACCCTTATTTGTGCATGCAGCCCGGTCTCTGCTTGTTTTTCTATTGCTGGCAATTGTGTTTTTTTTTCACTCAGCTGTCAGCGGGGGAAAGCCTATTTAATTTTGATGACTCATCCTTTAAGAATGCAGCGGCCGGCTTCTTGGGTCCCGCTCCTTAACCAGCTATTCACTGAGCCCTGATTGGGCAGAGCTTTGAATGCACTGTGCAGCATGGGGTGCTCAGCTGGCGAACATCCCGTCATGCATTCCACGTGTTCTCCAATAGGGTGAATAGGCGATGTTCAGGGCAAACGAACCGTCTTTATTTTATTTTTTTACAGCAGTTTCCCACTCATGACCTTTGTAGCTGTAGTCTGGTGAATTTAATGTTGTCTTACTTTTATACCAAGTGTGATATTCTCTTTTAGGGATTGGAAAGCTGCCTAAAAGGTCCTGACAACTACAACAGCCAAGTTCTAATAGAAGCCACTGTGATAGCACTAACCAAACTGCAGCCTCTTCTGAATAAGGTAAGCGGTTCATTTATTTGGTATGATGCGTGATGTCTATTGGTCATCAGACTAATCATTGGTACCAAGTGGGTTGCTTATGGTTGTGCAGCAAGTGTTTTCAAGTTGTTTATAAAAGCTGTCCTCAAACTAAAACATTTAGCAGAGAAATGCATGCTAAAGACTTAAAGGGTCACTAAAGGAAAAAAACATTTCTTTATCGTACATCACGGGACACAGAGCGCATAGCCATTACACTTGGGTTATATGGGTACCTTCAGGTGTGGACACTGGTGTAATCAATTTCACAGGAAGTTTCCTCCCTATATAACCCCCTCCCACTGGGAGTGCTTCAGTTTTTTCGCCAGTGTCTTAGGTGTTGGTCACGTCTAGCTGTCCCTCGGAGGTCTCGGGACCCAGGATAGCTAGCCGGATCCGTCCGAAGTGCTTCAAAGCCAAGGTGTACGGTACCCGGGCCCTGCTGGAGTGGGGTTTTGCCTATAATGCCTCTCCTTGGAGGGCTGGATTCTGGGCTCCAGTGCCTTAGTCTCTTCCAAGAACTAAACGCTACTGATGCCAGGATGCTATATAGGTCCAGGTGTGTGGGTTCCTTAACACAGGACCCCGGTCCCTGAAGGTCCAAGACAATACCCACGGAGATGGGGGAAGGTTGGGCCTCTTGCATTTTGCAATACCCTGCGGCGTGGAGCAGGTAAGAGGGAACCTGCGGGACTTAGTTTGACAGTAGGTATCCCCCTGGGGGTTCTGGGTTGGCTAATGGTATGCTTGTGCATCAGCCACTATCTCCACTATGTCTTTTGAGGCAGGATGGGATGTACTAATATTTACCCAGATAACATGTAGGGATATGTATGCTTTTAAAGATATGTATTTGCTACTCCCCCCAGATCTGCCTGTTAGCATGATACTGCAGCCCCACGTGCTATAGGGAGGAAATGCTGACAAAACTCCTGTTTCTTAGGAAGCCTATGGGGACAGCTTCCTCTATGTGTGCACTACAATAAAGATTAGTGTCTTGCCTGGTGTCTGTTGGGTTGCTAGCGCTGGTCCAGGCTTCTCCTCTGCTTTCTGCTTCCTCCATGTTGGTTTCAGCGTGGGGGGGGGGGTGGGCGCGCGTGCGCGCCGCCTTTTACAGCGTCAGCGTGCGTGGGGGGACGGGCCAGCAGCATCAGGTCTCAATTAAAGCAGCAAAGCATTTCCTGGCTGGTCATTCCCTCCTGAAAGCAGAGGAGGCTGAGGACACAGAGCGCGCAGCTGAGCTATTTCTGGCTAACAGTGACACCCAGTGGGGGTTTGTGGATCTTCAGGTCTGGACTTAGCTCCATACTGACCAGAGAAAAAAAAAAAGTTTTTTTTCTTAAAGGGACTCAGCCTTAGATATGGCAGTATCTGAGTCGGTGCAACCTTGGGCTCCAGCTAACGGGCATTGGTGTGGCAATACTCACAGGACCTTCCTCGGTATTGCCGCCTTCTCGGGCGTATGAAAATTTGGAAATTTTTTACCATAGCCTGTTCTTATTAATGGTTCACTTCTAGCTACAACTGTTGGGTGTTGGCTTTAGGGGTGTCTCAAGGTTGTGCAATGGCTCCCAAGGGATCAGGACCAGCTAAGGCTGCAAAAGGTACCAAAAAATAAAGGGGTCTCCATCGGGGTCAGAGGATTTGGACCAGGCTCTAGCGGTCCCACCCTCACCAGATAGACCACCGAACAGCATGTTGCAGGAGCCATTGAGGATGCTAGGGGCAGAGGCGGCCCCCAATCAACCCATTCCCGTTTACGTTACCGAAGAAATGCTAGCGACCAACCTGGGTGGGCTAGAGGTAAGGTTAACTGCTTTAATTGCCCGCTCTTTGCCAGGTGGCAAACGGGCTAGATCCCCGTCACCTAGATTGGTGTTTTCAGATGCAGAGGTCCTCTCTTCGGAGGAATTGGACCCACAGGGGGATCAAGCGGACCCGAGTCCCGACGGTTCAGACATTGAAGGTTCCACTATAGATGAAATTTGTTCGGCTTCTCAAGCAGAGAGCCTGTGGATCCAGTCTCTGACAGATATGGTTCGCACTGCTTTTAAACTTCCAGTGTCAGAACAATTAGCCCCCGCGGTATCCTCTTTAGGTTCCTTGAAGGCACCATTGAGTGGTGCGTCTTTTCCGGTTCACCCCCTTCTGGAGAGCGTGATTTTTCAGGATTGGGCTCGACCTGATAGGATTTTTATCCCTCCTAAAAGGTTCACTATTCTCTATCCTATGGAAGAAGAATTTGCAAAGAAATGGGCACTCCCTACCGTGGACGCAGCCATTTCCTGCGTAAATAAATCCCTGACCTGTCCGGTTGAAAATGTCCAGATGTTTAAAGATCCAGTCGACAAAAAGTTGGATACCCTACTGAAGGCTTTTTTTACCACAGTAGGTGCCGTGGTTCAGCCAGCGGTGGCAGCCATTGGCGTTTGTCAGGCTTTAAAGGATCAGATTAAACAGATATTAAGGGACATACCGGCTCAGCAAGCTCGTGAATTGGCTGACCTCCCAAGGGCTCTCTGCTTTGCAGTAGATGCTATTAAGAACTCCATTCAACAGGCGTCCCGTTTATCTCTGCTGTTGGTTCATATGCGTCGCCTTTTGTGGCTGAAAAACTGGTCAGCAGAGGCACCCTGCAAAAGGCTTTTAGCAGGATTTCCCTTTCATGGTGGGAGACTATTCGGTGAAGACCTAGATAAATATATCCAGACCATATCAAGTGGTAAAAGTTCTTTCTTGCCTGTCAAGAAAAGATCGCGTGGGCCCGCGTTTAAGCGACAGGCCTTCGCAGGCTCGGCCCCTTCAACTTCCCGTCAGTATCGACGGCCTCCCGGGCGTTCAGCATTTAATAGCCGCCCACAAGGACAAGCCTCGGCAGGCAAGAGGCCATGGTCTCGCAAGCCGGTTAAACCAGTCATCAAGTCAGATTCATGAAGGGGCGCCCCCACTCTCTTGGGTGGGGGGAAGGCTTCGGTTTTTCTCCGAAGTGTGGGAGGCCAGAATTCCCGACTCTTGAGTACTGTCCGTGGTAGCCACGGGCTACAAGCTAGAGTTTCGGGAAGTCCCCCCTCCTCATTTTCAGGGGTCAAGTCTTCCAAGCGACCCATTAAAGAGGGCCTCTCTTGTAAAAGCATTGGATCGTCTCTTGCTCCAAGGAGTAATTGTAGAAGTACCAACCCAGGAATGGGGTCTGGGATTCTACTCCAACCTTTTCATAATACCAAAGCCCAATGGCGACGTCAGGCCTATCTTAGACCTCAAACGCCTAAATCGCTTTCTAAAGATTCAGACCTTTCGTATGGAGTCCATACGTTCGGTGGCAGCCAGCCTACATCAAGACGACTTTCTAGCATCTATAGACATAAAGGATGCGTATCTGCACGTGCCGATCTACCCGGCACATCACAAGTTTCTTCGTTTTATGATAGATCACCGTCATTACCAGTTCGTAGCCCTCCCTTTCGGGTTGGCAAAGGTGTTAGCCCCGGTGCTTGCCGTCCTAAGGACAGAAGGCATTTTGGTCCTGGCATACCTGGGCGATCTTCTGGTTATCGACAGCTCAGCTTCCAGCCTCAATCATGCAGTAGTTCGCACAGTTCAGCATCTAGAGGAATTCGGGTGGATTGTGAACCAAGAAAAATCGATATTGAAACCCACAAAGCAGTTGGAATATCTAGGCCTTCGGCTAGATACAGACTGCCAGAGGATATTTTTACCTCAAGCAAAGGTCAGATCAATAACTCAAGCAGTTCAAGTGATCTTAGGCAAGAAGAGGCCGACTATTCGCCTATGTATGCGACTGCTGGGGAAGATGGTGGCCGCCTTCGAGGCAGTGCCCTACGCCCAGATCCATACCAGATATCTTCAGGCAGCCATTCTCTCTGCTTGGAACAAGTCCATTCAGGCGTTAGATCGTCCGTTAGTGCTCTCCCCAGGAGTCCGGCGCAGCCTGTTTTGGTGGCTGGTCCCTCAAAATTTGTCAAAGGGAAAATCCTTTTGCCCCATCACGTGGAAGATAGTAACCACGGATGCCAGCCTGTCAGGTTGGGGGGCAGTTCTAGAAGGACAGACCCAGCAAGGGCTGTGGTCGGAGGCAGAAAAACTGCTTCCCATCAATATCCTAGAGATCAGAGCTGCTCGGCTGGCCCTGATCGCCTGGACTCTCCCCCTTCAGGGTCTGCCAGTAAGGATACAGTCCGACAATGCCACTGCAGTGGCATACATAAACCATCAGGGGGGCACGAGGAGCCTAGCAGCCCAAAGGGAAGTAAACCTGATTTTCTCATGGGCCGAAGCCCATGTACCCTGCATCTCGGCGGTGTTCATCCCAGGGATAGACAATTCTCAAGCAGATTTTTTGAGTCGTCAACAGTTGCTCCCGGGGGAGTGGTCTCTTCACCCCCAGGTATTCCAAGAGATTTGCCAAAGATTCGGAGTCCCAGATGTGGACATTATGGCAACGAGATCCAACAAAAAGTTGGACAAATTCATATCCCGAGCCAGGGATCCCTCGGCCTACGGGACCGATGCGTTGGTTTGCCCTTGGCACCAGTTTTCTCTCCTGTATGCGTTCCCTCCACTGCAGATGATTCCCCGCCTTCTACGGAGGATCAGGGTGGAGTGCAGGCCTGTGATCCTGGTGGCCCCAGCCTGGCCCAGGAGGGCTTGGTACGCACTCATCGTGAAGATGTCAGTCGGGGCGCCGTGGCCGCTCCCCCTGCGCCCAGATCTGCTGTCTCAGGGCCCAATCTGCCACCCTGCTTCACAGCAGCTAAATTTGACGGCTTGGCGGCTGAATCCCTAATTCTTAAGGGCAGAGCCCTCTCAGCTCAGGTCATATCTACGTTGATTCAGGCTAGGAAACCGGTCTCCAGAAATATTTATTACAGAGTCTGGAGAACCTATGTGGAGTGGTGCGAGTCTCAAAAATGGCATCCTCGAAAGTTTTTTATTGACAGGATCTTGCGATTCCTCCAGGTTGGCGTTGACAAAGGGTTGGCTCTTAGTACTCTAAAGGGGCAGGTGTCGGCTTTATTGATATGGTTTCAAAGACCCTTGGCCACCCATTCGCTTATGAAAACCTTCTTGCAGGGGGTCTTGCATGTGAATCCCCCTATTAGAGCTCCCCTCTGCCCCTGGAATTTAAATCTGGTCTTGTCGGCTTTACAAAGGCAGCCGTTTGAACCTCTGACAGAAATCCCTCTTGTGCTACTAACCCGAAAGTTGGTTTTCTTGGTGGCTATGGCTTCGGCCAGAAGGGTTTCCGAGCTGGCAGCCTTGTCATGCAGGGAGCCATACCTTATTCTGCATAAAGACAGAGTGGTTCTGCGGCCTCAACCTTCTTTCCTTCCTAAGGTCATATCCAGTTTTCACTTGAATCAGGACCTAGTCCTACCATCCTTCTTTCCTACTCCCCAGTCCAGAGAGGAAAGACTGCTTCATACTTTGGACGTGGTTCGAGCCATGAGGGTCTATCTCAAGGCTACAGAGCAGATTCGGAAAACAGATGTGCTTTTTGTTCTTCCGGATGGCCCCAAGTAGGGTCAGCCGGCTGCCAAGTCTTCCTTGGCTAGGTGGATTAAGCAGCTGATTTTTCAGGCCTATGGTCTGAAGCGCGTTCCACCTCCCTTATCAGTTAAAGCCCATTCTACGAGGGCCATGAGTGCCTCCTGGTCGGCACACCATCAGATCTCTATGGCACAGGTTTGCAAGGCGGCAACCTGGTCTTCCGTACATACGTTTACTAAATTTTATAAGTTGGACGTTGCAAAGGGTACGGACGCAGCATTTGGGCAGGCGGTCCTATGGGCAGCAGTATAGAATCCTCTGGTCCGGGTCACGCCCCCTTTTTTCTGTTGGTGGAGTTACTTTACTTCCTGATAATTTTTTGTTTGGCTATTCTTGGCCTTACGGTCTCCCTCCCTTCATAGAGCATTGCTTTAGGACATCCCAAGTGTAATGGCTATGCGCTCTGTGTCCCGTGATGTACGATAAAGAAAAAAGGATTTTTAATAAACAGCTTACCTGTAAAATCCTTTTCTTGAAGTACATCACGGGACACAGAGCTCCCACCCCTCTTTTGGGGAACATTGTGTAACCTCGGAGGAATTGCTTGCTACAAAACTGAAGCACTCCCAGTGGGAGGGGTTATATAGGGAGGAAACTTCCTGTGAAATTGATTACACCAGTGTCCACACCTGAAGGTACCCATATAACCGAAGTGTAATGGCTATGCGCTCTGTGTCCCGTGATGTACTTCAAGAAAAGCATTTTACAGGTAAGCTGTTTATTAAAAATCCTTTTTTTTGCTGAAATGACTGTTTACAGGGTATAGAGACATACAAGTTAACTGATTCCTTTTCAAAATGATTAAAAATAGATAAAAATCAATCATATAATGTGCCTGCAGGTTAGTTTCACTTTTGAACTGGCTTCATGTTTCTGCGAAGTAGAAATAGACACACAGAACAAAAACGAACAAATCCAGGGCAGTGTTTTGTTTTTAAAATGAATCGGATTGGTTCTGGGAAGTTTTAGACACACAGTAATGACAGCTTAGACCCCCATGAGAAAGCTCCCAGCACTGTGGTTATAAGGAAACAGACAAGCATGAAGTGTGGAGAACAGAGCAGGATTACAGCAACTTCAAAGCCAAAACGAACAATAAGGACATGAAACCAGTACTGCAGTAAGGTAAAGGAAGCTATTTAGCTAAAAAAAAAAAAATTCCTTTAGTGATCCTTTAACTTGTTTTAGATGTGTCAGTGCTTGAGTTTACCAGACCACCTTGCCTATAAAATCCTTTTGTTGGAAGTAACCTGGAGTTCTGAGAACACACAATCTTGATTGTGTTTCTGCAGATTTACGCTACTCATCTGTGTCTTATAAAGTTGTTTCCTCACCTGGTCATTTTGCCATGTTTCATGTACATGCTTCTTGCCACTGGAGGTATGGAAGTTGCACTTCAGAAAGTAACTGTCCAGAGTATGTCTCGCCTAAAGACAGTCTGAAAGCTCAGTTTATTTGTAAAAAGCATTATTTTAGAGCAAAGTTTTTATTGGTGGATTTTTTGCTCTGGCCTGCCACATCATTTCCTTAAAGTGGTTGCAAACCCTTCCATATACCCAGTGAAGTGACTGGATGAAACTAATCCTCCTACATAAGTAGTACCTGTCTATCTGCAGTTTTGACATTTAGTGCTCCTAATTGAGACATGTACACTATATAGGAGAATAGGCTTTGTTCAGATTTCATGTCTAAGGTTTACTCCCACTTTAACTCTACAGTGGGACAGATTCTCCGTTGTCGCGGGCACGCTGTCACTGGGACACAGCCAGATCTCCCAGCCGTGTGATCAGCTGATCATATGTGACCAATGAAGTGCTGTTTATCGGCTCTCTCTTCCTCACACTGACAGCGTGTGAGGACAGGAGAGCGATTAGCGGGAATCACCTCAGAGGGGAGACCTGTAAAAAAGATTATCAGGCTACTGATCATCAGTGCCCTGATGATGATTATTGCAGCCACAAATGTGCCCATCGGTGAGGCCAGTTAGTGCCACCTTTCAATGCCCAAAAGTTTCACCTCATCAGTGCCCATCAGTGCAGCTTATCAGTGCCACCTCATCTAGCAAAAAAGTAAAAACCCAGCAGTTATTAAATACCACCAAAAGAGAGCTCTATTTGTGTGAAAAATTAATTATAAAAATTTCATTTGGGTACAGCATTGCATGACCGCACAATGGTCTTTCAAAGTACGAAGGCACTGCAAACTGAAAATTTGCCTGGACAGGAAAAGGGGTAAAGGTGCCTTGTATTGAAGCAGTTAATAAAGTACTAAGGGGCCTGGGCAAGAGCCTTTTTTTTCTAGTAATCTCTAACAGGATTTTTGTAATAGTCAGGTTTCTGGTGTCTTAGGGAGCTTTAAAGTATAACTAAAGGCAAAACTTTTCTTTGTTTTGGATAGCATGGAGTGGATTTAGAACACCTGTCGGTTTTTTTTTATTATTGTCTGTGTCTGCATCATGGAAATTGACCATAAAAGAAAATCCCAAATTTTGGGTTGTCCCTAGGGGAAATCTTCCAATGGGGACATTAGTTATGGTGACCCCGGGGGGGGGGGGGGGGGTTGCAGATATTGTCTCTCGCTTCCTGTTTCGACTATGGGACATGAAGTGAAGGTAAATCTCCCCAATGGGACAAAGATGGCAAAATAAGCCTTACATGGGTTATAACCTTCCCTTACTCTATCCAAAATGAAAAAGTTTTGTTTATAGTTCAAGTATTGAGTAAACCAGTGCAAATTTGAATACTGGGGATGTATGTAGAATGTTTCAAATCTACCCAATGCTAGGTTTCATTTTTGAAATGGTTCTTAAATATTTTATCTAAATATCTCTTAGGATTCCCCTATGCACAAAGCTCTATTTTGGGTGGCGATGGCAGTACTCCAGCTGGATGAGGTTAATCTATATTCAGCAGGTACAGCACTACTGGAACAAAACCTGCACACATTAGACAGCCTTCGAGTATTCAATGACAAGGTACGTTTTTATATATATATATTCTGAATAGAACAAGTTTGTTTGGACACATTATATATAAATTTAAACTTAAAAGCAGTGAACCTTATTTTATAGCATTTATAGCAACTGATGCCTTTCTAAGAGCCGGTTCACACTGGGGCGACCTGGGATCCGACTTCAAGACGCCCCAAGTCGTCCCAAGTCTTGCGGTCGAGAAAATAAATGGAAGTGAATGAGAGCCATCTTAATGTACACTACTGAAGTCGCTCTGACTTCAGAAATGGTTTCTGTACTACTTCAATCAAACTTGTAGGCAACCTATATCCATTGATTTTAATGGAAGTCGCCTCCAAGTCGGATCCCCGTTCAGAGTGAGGCAACTCTACAGAAAGTCGCCCAGTGTGAACCTGTTCCAAGGCAAGCTCCTCCCTCCCACAGGGGAACTCCACGTCAAATTATAAATAAAAAAAATGGCATGGGCGTTACCCTCTAGGAGCATACCAGATCCTTAGGTCTGGTATGGATTTTAAGGGGAAGCCCCTACGCCGAAAAAACGGAGTGGGAGTTCCCCCCCAAATCCATACCAGACCCTTATCCGAGCACGCAGACCGGCCGGTCAGAAAAGGGGGTGGGGACGGGCGAGGGCCCCCCCCCCCCTCCTGAACCGTACCAGGCGGCATTCCCTCAACATGGGGGTACTTTGGGGCAGGGGGGCGCCCTGTTGCCCCCCCACCCCAAAGCACCTTGTCCCAATGTTGATCCTGGCCGTTGGTTGTCGGGGTCTGCGGGTGGGGGGCTTATTGGAATATGGGAGCCCCCTTTAATAATGCGCACCCCCTAGCAGCTTTAAATGACAGGACGTCATATGACGTCCTGTCAGAACAATAGGGTATTCCGCCCGCCGTCATTTGATGGCGTGCGGTACCCTAGTGGTTAAAGGAGCTGTAAATGCAGTTTTTTTATCAATGCATTCTAAGCATTAAAATAAGCCTTTTGTGTGTAGCAGCCACCCCATCTCCCCCTAATACTTGCCTGAGCCCCATCTCTGTCCAGTGATGTCCACGAGTCCCTCGGCGGTCCAAGACTCTCCCTCCTGATTGGTTGAGACACAGCAGTGGCACCATCGGCTCCCGTAGATGTCAATAAAAGTCAGTTGGCCGAATAGCAGCTCCGTGTCTGAATGGACACAAAATGCTGCAGCTCGATCGGGTTCCACCAGAGCAAGCTGCTTGCTGTGGGGGGGACTCGACAGGCAGGAGGGGCCAGGAGCACAGAAGTGCGACTCGAAGAGGAATATCCAGGCTGCCCTGTACAATTCCACTGCACAGAGGAAGTAAGTATAACATGATTTTTTTTTTTTTTTTAAAACAAGACTTTACAGTTACTTTAAGTGCACATTGCTGCTGAGAATAATATGCCTCCCTTAATAAGATATACATATTCTTACAACATTGTTTAAAGTAATTGTGCTGTAAAATAAAGAAAATTGAACTCATTGCTTACGTATAACATGCATACACATAAATAAATGTATAGACCTCTAATATATGCAAGTAAGTTGCTTGCATACAATTGTGCATCCCTTAATTATCCAACTTGATGTGTATATACAAAATTTTATTTTTTTAATGGTAAAAAATTAGTGCTCTGGTTGTATGCTTTTTGGATAGTAGGAAGTATTCTCCTATTTATTGGCCTTGGCGTTACTGTGAGATTTTGTAGTTAGGTATTTAAAAAGCCTTTTTTTTTTTTCAAGAGCCCAGAAGAAGTTTTCATGGAAATAAGAAATCCTCTTGAGGAATGGCATTGTAAACAAATGGACCATTTTGTTGGCCTCAATTTCAACTCTAATTTCAATTTTGCACTAGTTGGGCACTTGTTAAAAGGTGAGTTAATTTGAATGTATTTTATTTATGAACACTACTAGAAACTGATCGCTTTTGTGAACTTGAGATCACCGTAGACAGTTGGATATACCCTGAAGCTGCCCTGATGGTACCTTTTTTAAAGTGTACTTTGAGTCAGGTTTATTTTAATAGTTTAAAGTTTTTTTGAGATTTGTTTTTACTATCGATATGCTATATTTGTTTCTTTAAACCAGATTTTTTTACATGACAAAGGACTCCTAGAGCACTATGATGGCTAAGGAGACCTCACAGAAAATGCTTTTTCTGCCATGAGACATCTTAAGATGCGTGATTGCTCTGGCTCGCTGGGAAGATGTACATTCTGTTTGAAAAGTTTTTTTTTTTTTTTAAAGGCCTTTTTACAAGATTTTTGTAAGATAAATACATACAGTACAAAACAACATGACTTGTTGAACAGGTGGTATAGCTAACAGCTCATGCTGTACACACAAACACAATTATTCTACTCCATATTGCAACCACATTGTATAATCCGCCAGAAGACACTGACAATACTATATACAGTTTTTTCATTACAGTTACACAAAGAGACATCTAACCATACTTGTTACCTTATCAAATTTTAGCACATTCTGCTAATAGGTTTGTTTGTATTTAAGTAAAACCTTCTAAAAGCGGAGGTCCGCCTAAAAATATATATATATATATATATATATATATATAATTTATTAAAAGCCAGCAGCTACAAATACCGCAGCTGTTGACTTTTAATAAATGGACACTTGCCTGTCCAGGGTGCCCACTGTGTCGGCAACCGAAGGCGAGCAATCGCTCGGCTCTCGGCTGCCCCCCCCACCATCCTTGGTGAGGGAATCGGGAAGTGAAGCGTTGTGGTTTCACTTCCCGATTCCCTATTCTGAGCGCCGCGCGTCCACACACTGGTCCCCGCTGTCTCCTGGAACCAGTGTGTTTCCAAAGAAGACGATGGGGAGAGGGGGGGGGGTGTGTCTCTCGTGGGAGTCTATGGCCGAAAGTGAGTGAAAATACCTGTATTTATACAGGTATCCGCACCCCCCTCCCTCCTGAAAGGCGCCGGGGGGCTCCGAAAAGCGGAGGTTCACTTTTTGTGTGGACCCCCGCTTTAACCAGCTCACTCTAGAAATGGAGGTTTGGTGCAGTGGATTCAGTCTTTCTATTTTAATGATTGCTTTCCTGGCATAAAAAAAAAAACTGGACACCGCAATATCATGAAGTAGGTATCTCGCTAGAAAACAAAGAAAATGGCGTTGGAACTTATTTGTCCAGTAAAGAATAATTGTCAGGCAGGTTCAGAACACGCATATGGCTATAGCTGAACCAGAGTCGTAGCAAGGACACTTTGCAGAGTCCAACAATTAGATGTTCTATAGTTTGTTGTATAATACACATTATGTAAGAAAAGAGTCGCTAGTTCTGGAATGCCTATGAACTGGCTGGTGAGGAATGTTTCCTCTACTTAAAGCGGAGTTCCACTCAGAAGTGGAATATCCACTTATCTGTCTCTCCCACACCCGGTGGCACATTTGGCATGTTTCAGGGGGAGGGGGGTACTGGTACCTTTTTTGACCGTTTTCCTGGAGATGGGGGCTACAGCATGGTCTCTCAGAAAGTTTGGCTCCTTCCCTGCTGGGTCTCCCTTACCAGGAATGGAGGCTGCTGCACCCAACAGCTGATCGGAAGATCGACTGAGATGCCGACATCGTAGGCTTCCTGGACAGGTAAGTGTCCCTATATTAAAAGTCAGCAACTGCTCTTTTCTGTTAAAAAAAAAAAAAAAAAGTCAACAACTGCAGTATTTGGAACACCTGTTTAACATAATTCAGGTGATATAGGCATTGCTTGCATTGCTGTTGTACAGTATGCTCTTCCAACGGATGAATCAAATAGTCTTGTTGCGTGAGGTTATGAAAGAGTATGAAGAAGACCTTTGCTTACTCAGGTGCAGAGTCCACAATAATTTTTCATTTGATAAGTGTTTAAAGAGTAACTCCACTTTTGTTGAGAAAAAAAACATTTGTTTGGGAGATTGGGTGACCAATGTACATTGCAGGGATTTTAACAGAGGTTGTTGCAGGGTCCTGCCTGTTTCTGCTCTGAAGCAAATGCTGCTTTTTGTCTGCAGAGTGAATCTGAATGGGGAGTTAAGCCCTGTACACACGGCCGGAAATCCCGTCAGGAAAAAAAAATTGTTGGGTTTTCCCAATGTGATTCCTGGCAAGCTTGCCGTTTATACAGACGGCCATTCAAAAGATCCACCGTTCTTTTGAATGGCAAGAACGCAGTGATGTCATCGTCGAGCTTGCGCTCGACACATTCGATGCTGTCGCCCCCATCTTGCTACTCCCCACAGTAAACTTGTATGCTATCGCGCATGCGTCAAACTCTTGGCATGAAACAGGCAAGCATACAGACGACCGGTTTTCTCGGCAGGAAACACTCTGCCGGGAATCCCGACGGGGTCTCTATTTTTCCCGGGCATTTTTCCTGACATTTCTGGGGATGATCTATATACTAATGATGTATGAACTTACCTCCAGGTTGCCATATTGAATTTTTAAAAAAATGACCGTTCTGCAGATTGAGAAGGAATGATCATTTTAAAACCATGCAGTTACAATATAAATGTATAACAGTTATATGCTATACATTTTTTTTTATCCCTTTTAATGTCTAGAGTGGAACTGTATATAGGTGGCATGAATCAAAGAATTGCTAAAATTCCAAAGTATAGTATAAAATCTTTTAAGATACTTTCATACAAGATACCTTCATACAATTGGTGCACATATTTCGCCCGGTTTTATAAGCCTCCTAGTGCTTGACCTCATGGAAGTCGAACAACATTTTCACTTGTGGGTTAAACCCAAGGGGGGGGTGTTTGGTTAAATAGTTCCACCTTCCTCTTTAGACTTTCTTTGTGTTCTGTGCCAGGCCCTTATGCTGGCATGTAAGGGGATGTCCATTAGGGCTGCAGAATTTGTCGAATCAATGCATCTCAATGCGGCCGTTTCCGATTCTGTATCGATGCGAAGAACGGCCGCATCGATTGGTGAATGATATCACCCTGCTGCGCCACGCCCTCCCTCTACTGGGAGAAAAAAAACAGAGGTTGTGGATTGGTGCGAGAGCTGAATAAAAAGCTTCTGCCCCTTCCAGCTTTGACCTGAGGCACGGCGGTAATGTCATCCCCAGCCGCTGGTGTTGGCGTCATAACCTGTCGTCACCTTGCAGCCAGCCATCAAGCAAGCCACTGGAGCCCCAAGTTTCCCTGCCATCTTGCAGCCAGCCAGGACCTGGAGCCTCAAGCATCCTTGCCACAGCCCGCCAGCCAGGGCCTGGAGCCCTGAGCATCCTGACGTGTCCTCGTTCTCAGTGCAGTGTGCCCACAGCAGCAAGTACCACATTGCACTAATTATAACATGAGTAGTGTTCTCTCAATGGGGGGCGGGGGTGATGTCTGATTGGGAGGTGCATGTCTTTGATGGGGACTCTCTGGTGGGATGGGGGGTCTCTATCTCTGGGGGCCATATGTCTGTGATAGGGGACTCTTCTCTTTGTTGGGATATGAGTCTCTGTCCCAGTCTGCAATTTTGCAGTGGAAAGGAGTCTGTCTCAGTCTGCAGTGGAAAGAGGGGGTCTCTGTCTGCGGGGGAGGGGGGGCAGTAATCGTGATCGAATCGTGAGACCAGTGAAGATGTGCACCACTACTGTTATTACATGTACATAAAGTATCTCACAAAAGTTAGTACACCCCTCACATTTTTGTTAATATTTTATTATCTTTTCATGTGACAACACTGAAGAAATGACACTTTGCCACAATGTAAAGTAGTGAGTGTTCAGCTTGTATAACCGTGTAAATCAAACTGAAAAAGGTATTGAAAGTAAACACAGCTTTACATTTTCACTATCCTTTGCTAAGTGAATTGCATAGCCCCTTTCATTTCTGTAAACCGCAGGTTTCTTTTATGAAAGAAATACCTGTTAAATGTAAAAAGTAGAATAAAGCTCCACCTGCTGGCTTACATGGAGAATTCATATTTACCAGACTAAGGCTAAGTTCACACTAGTACAGCTGTGTAATCCAATTTTCTTTGTGATTTTGTAGTATATTTGAAAGTTTTCATGCTAAATACTAAAAACTCGTCCACATACAGTGTGTTTTTAATGCGTTTTTGGGAAGTTTTCATTGAAGCCTATAGGGCCAAAATCTTTCTAAGACCGCACCAACGTAGCAGAGTACCTTTTTCCAAAAATGTCCTGCTCTGCATTGATGTAAATGGGCGCCATTGAATTTTTAATTTTTTTTTCCATTATAAAGCAATTCTGTTTAACTGAAGTCGCTTCTGAAATCGCTCTAGTGTGTACCAGCCCTAAAAATATTTTCAAATAAATATATTCATTTCTTGACACAAAACAAAGAAATACAGTACAGACCAAAAGTTTGGACACACCTTCTCATTCAAAGAGTTTTCTTTATTTTCATGACTATGAAAATTGTAGAGTCACACTGAATGCATCAAAACTATGAATTAACACATGTGGAATTATATACATAACAAAAAATTGTGAAACAACTGAAAATATGTCATATTCTAGGTTCTTCAAAGTAGCAACCTTTTGCAGCAGACACATCTCTAGAACAATTGTTAAGAGGAGACTGTGTTAATCAGGCCTTCATGGTAGAATATCTGCTAGGAAACCACCGCTAAAGAAAGGCAACAAGCAGAAGAGACTTGGGCTAAAGAGTCCAAACTTAAGGTCTTTGGTTCCAACCACCGTGTCTTTGTGCGACACATAAAAGGTGAACGGATGGACTCTACATGCCTGGTTCCCACCGTGAAGGAGGTGTGATGGTGTGGGGGTGCTTTGCTGGTGACACGGTTGGGGATTTATTCATATTTGAAGGCATACTGAACCAGCATGGCTACCACAGCATCTTGCAGCGGCATGCAATTCCATCCGGTTTGCGTTTAGTTGGACCATCATTTATTTTTCAACAGGACAATGACCCCAAACACACCTCCGGGCTGTGTAAGGGCTATTTGACCAAGAAGGAGAGTGATGGGGTGCTGCGCCAGATGACCTGGCCTCCACAGTCACCAGACCTGAAACCAGTCGCGATGGTTTGGGGTGAGCTGGACCGCAGAGTGAAGCAAAAAGGGTCAACAAGTGCTAAGCTGGAAGACCATTTCAGGTGACTACCTCTTGAAGTTCATCAAGAGAATGCCAAGAGTGTGCAAAGCAGTAATCAAAGCAAAAGGTGGCTACTTTGAAGAACCTAGAATATGACATATTTTCAGTTGTTTCACACTTTTTTGTTATGTATATAATTCCACATGTGTTAATTCATAGTTTTGATGCCTTCAGTGTGAATCTACAATTTTCATAGTTATGAAAATAAAGAAAACTCTTTGAATGAGAAGGTGTGTACAAACTTTTGGTCTGTACTGTACCTTGTACAAAAATGTTGGGTTTAAAATACATGTTTACCTTTGTATGAAAAGCCCTGTATTGGTTCCTCTACCCCCTTATTTCTGATACCCAAAATGAGACCTGGGATGTAGCATGATCCCACTTCCAGCTCTCTTCTATGCTGGACAGTTTGCATTTAATTCTCAGTCTTGTTGCATTCAACATCTCAAGTCTCATAAATGGCTGACCGATATTGCCTCGTTGATGGTTTTTGGGAGACATCTGTTAATTTCTGGCCACCTTAGTGCCTGTAGGATACATCGGAGATCTGCTCTTCAATCGACTTGGCACAATTCTCCTTTTGAAGAGTTTAGTATGAATTTATTGTGTTATGCAGAAATGGCAGACATTTAACAGACCAAAGAAAAAAGACTTGATCAATTTGCCATAGTCATCATGTAAACACGATAGGAGCCTGTTTTCCATGTCACCTACTTTTGAGTATCCCATTTTTTAAAACTGATGAACTGTACATACTTTTCATTTTTAGGATATCGACATCCATCTCCTACTACTACGGCAAGAACAGTGAGAATCCTTCATACGCTGCTCACACTTGTAAATAAACACAGAAATTGTGATAAGTTTGAAGTAAATACACAGAGTGTTGCTTATTTAGCAGGTAAGAAAGATTTCAGTGATCATAACTAACCAAATTCATATTTGATTGTATAATTTCTTAGATCTGCAGAAGAAACCTGGTTAGAGATCTGATTTGTATACATAAATCTTTATTCCATATTGATTTTTTTTATAGCTTTCTGCTCTAGAAATATAGTAGGTGAGCATAAGTCGCCAGTGTTTTACAAAATCTGCAGAACCAAATTATTTGCAAGAGCAACAGATGGTTTCATAGCTTAGTCACTGATTTAGGAAAATATTTACACACACACACACGTTGCAGCATGATGGTGTGTGCAGGTATCAAGGGGTTAAAGCAGGCATTAGAGGTGTTACAGTGCTGCCTCACCGCCTATTAAATACTATATGAAGAGCGGTCCTGAACGTGAATCACTCTCCAGAGACCAAAGCTAGTGTGAACAAGCCCTTCGGACTATTCATTAGGTGCTTAAGTCTCCTTTTTCAGAGTTTGGCTAGTTACTTAGATGCAGTGAAAGCCCAGGACTGGAAAGATTTCAATTTAGTTTGTGTGCTTGCTCTCAATAAATGTTATATTCTCTGAATCATGCTTAAAGTAGTACTAAAGGCTTTGCATTTTTCCCTTTCATGCAGTCATAGAATGAAGATAAAAAAAACACCCCAGTACATTTAAACAACCTCCCCTGTCCCCAAATTCTCCCACTGTCCTTTTTCACCACCGCTGAATCTGGGACAATCTGCATCGGCCCACCGAATATCTGTTTGTAGAGGAGACCTTAAAGGGGTTGTAAACCTTCCAGTTTTTTTACCTTAATGCATCCTATGCATTAAGGTGGAAAAACATCCGATACTTACCGCCCCCACCAGTTTACTTACCTGAGCCCTCGAAAGTCCCGCATCGAGAACGTGCTGGCTTTTCGGCTCTTCGTTGGCTAGATTGATAGTAGCGCAGCCATTTGCTCCCGCTACTGTCAATCAAATCCAGTGACGTGGGGGGGCGGGGCAGAGTCCAGCATTCGTGTCTATGGATGCAAATGCTGGACTCAGGCGCGCGACCGCAAGGTAACCCCCCTTGAAAAGCGCTTCCCAGAGGGGGTTATCTGATGTGGGGATGAGCTGCCGAGGGACCACAGAAGATGAAAGTTCTGGGCTACTCTGTGCAAAACGAGCTGGATGTGGAGGTATAGTATGACATGTTTAAAAAAAATATATAATCTTCGAACCTTTACAATAACTTTAAGAGTAGTCGAGTAATGGGTTCCTGCAGCTGCCAGCTAGGAGGAGGCTACACACAGCCCCAGCCACTAACATGTATTCGGTGTCTCCTTAGCAGCCAACTAGCTGAAACAGACAGCTGCAAAATAGTAGGCGGGAGCAGCCCAAAAAAAGTGCACTTTTCTGGAAGAAAACTATACATCTTGATCAAGTCTGGACTTCCTCGAATAAATACAAGAAAAACATGTATTATCTCTTTAATTGTTGCTATTTGACAATATAACGTGTATGTTGGGCTGACTTTTTTTTTTTTTATTCCTAGCCTTGCTTACTGTGTCTGAAGAGGTGAGAAGCCGCTGCAGTTTGAAACACAGAAAATCACTGTTGCTGACAGATGTTTCGATGGAAAATGTTCCTATGGATACATATCCAGTACATCACAGCGACCCCACCTGCAGGTTATTACTTGGTGCTTTAATACATGTGCGCAGCTGGAACTTAAGTTAAGACAATGTAGGAGCCGTATTTTTTTTCTTTTGTTTCTACAGAACGTTAAAGGAGAACCAGCCATGGTCTTCTCCAAAGGGATCTGGCATGCATCTAGCTGCAAGCTACCCCACAGTTGGACAAGTTAGCCCACGGACAAGGAAGTCCATGAGTCTGGACATGGGGCAGCCATCACAAGCAAACACTAAGAAGCTGTTGGGTATGTTAAATGTTATATTTTACATGCCCATTATGCTTTATATTCTGCAGTACAAGGTATTAAATAGCTCAGGAAAGCGCTCTTTCTTTCTTGTCCATTGAGGGACACAAGAGTCTTAAACCTTTGGTTTATACTGTTGCTTACATGAGGATAAGACCCTGGCAAACAAGCAAAAATGTGTAGGCAGTCTAGGGTATAAACCCTCCTGCTACCAGCACACCTCAGGTTTTTGCTATTCTCTTAGGAGGATGGACATCTTTTATTTATCATTATTGTAAATAAACACTGCTGCGCTATAAAAAAAACACCAATAAAAAAAGTGTAACTAAAATGGTAATCAATAAGCATATATTGCTGAAAAATCCAAAGTGCTTGTTCTTTCCTCCACCAGTCTCACAGGCTGCTCACCTCACATCTGAATCAAATCAGCAGTGTACCCTCTGGTGATAATAGAGAAGGCTGGCAAGGTGCTGGTAATCACTTTCCTTCTTCAAATCGCTTATTCCTATGGGCTAAAAACCCTGATCATCTCACTGGATATGATCAATATGCAGAAGAAAGGCAGAATCTAGTGCTCTCCATTTTAACATTTTTAATTGTGTATATAAAAAAGACAAGGTAAAAAACTCACAAAGATGGCACTGTAAGCCGTGCAAGCTGAAAACACATTTCAGATACAATAGGTCTTAAGATGGCCGCAATGTAATGTTAATACGCATGCTTCGTCTCCTAGATGCATATCGTCAAAGCATGGCCTTCTTCGCCCCTACTGATATGTTTATTGGTTACCATTTTAGTTACACTTTTATTATTGATGTGTGTTTTTTTTTTTATTATAGCGCAGCACCGTTTATTTGCACCTTTTAAGTGAAGCGCGGACACTTGTTAGCTATAGCAGTTATGAATTATAACAAAAAAAAAAGATTGTGTGTGTGTATCTTTTTTTTTTTTCCACTGCTTTATTTCATGAGATTGCCCAGGTTGATATTCACTTTATTGCTGTTGTAAAGATTAACTTTTATTTATTTTTTTCAAACAAGGCTCTTCTTATTCTTTACATCGCTGCTTTTCCCTACAGTTTGCAGCCATTTGGTGCAGTCTTCCTCTGCTTGATTTGGACCATTCCAAATCTAGACCCCTCTTGACTGTATGTTGTGGGCTCGCCTGAAAGTGACCTTTGGGCATTGGGTTACCTGTGAGGTTCTTTTCAGACTCTGTTTTAGTTAGGTTAGTTGTAGAGTTCTATCCGGAGACGCTGACATTGCTTAAGCACTTGCCCTGTCTCTAAAGAATCGAATGCAATAAAGTAAAAACATCAAGGCTTTAGAACCAGGCTTTGTTTAAGCGGTGCATTACAATTGTTTTAGCGCCGCTATTCGGCTGCTAGTGGGCCGTTTTTAACCCCTGCTAACGGCTGAATAAAGGGTGTTAAATGCACCCGTGGAGCATCCCAGGTGCTTTGGCAGCGATGCCCATTCATTTCAGTGGGCAGGAGTGGTGTATACTATACACCGCTCCAAAGATGCTGCTTGCAGGACTTTTAATGTCCTGTCAGCACAGCGCCCCAGTGTGGAAGCTCTCAGGTTTTCACACTGTGTCTGCAGGGGAGGGGCTATTTTTAGTCCAAAAGTGCCTGAAAAAAGCTTAAGTGGGAAAGGGGTCTAAGGATCACTCCTATAGATCTGTAAGCGCCTCTTTGACTTTTTGGAATCGGGCAGCTACTTCCTTGTAAACCTGCCATCTGGTCTACTGTTCACATATCCAAGTTATGCCATGTGGAAATGTCTGCTTCATCTCATACAGCATTCTTAAAGGGGAGGTTCACGTAAAAAAAAAAACATTTTAACCTTGCATTTAGGCTATTAATTTTAATGAGAATCGGCAGTTTTTGTTAAAAAAATACTTGCGGTACATACCGTTTTCCCTACGTAAGTTCACTGCGGCTTCCGGGTATGATGGTCGGGGTTGGGCGTTCCTAATTGATTGACAGCATCCTGACAGATGCATACATCGCGTCACGAGTAGCCGAAAGAAGCCGAACGTCGGTGCGCAGGCGCCGTAAAGAGCCGCACCGACGGTCGGTTTCTTTCAGCTACTCGTGACGCGCTGTATGCGTCGGTCAGGATGCTTTCATTAGGAAAGCCCAACCCCGACCATCATACCCGGAAGCCGCGGTGAACATACGTATGGAAAACGGTATGTACCGCAAGTATTTTTTAACAAAACGGACAATTCTCATTAAAATTGGCTAAATGCAAGGTTAAAAAATTTTTTTTACGTAAACTTCCCCTTTAAGTTGGCTCATTGAGCTGCAGACATGCTGGTAGTATGAGCGGTTAAATCCTGGTCTGTCCTACCATTTTTTTGTTTGCTAGTATCCCGTCAGTTGACATCAAGAACAGAAGATTTTATGGTAAGTGGAAAATTCATATTTTATGTATTATAAACTCCATCCAAGTTTATAAACTGTGTAATACACTTTTTTGTTTCTCAATGCTTTTTTTTTTTTTTAAAACTATAGGTACAAGAAAAAGCTTTGACCACTTAATATCTGATGTTAAAGCTCCTAAAAGACAGGAGATTGAATCTGGGATCACTACACCTCCAAAAATGAGAAGAGTAGCAGAGAATGATTATGATATTGGTATGTATCGTTGTAGAATATTTACTGTGCCATTTTTTTTTTTTTTTTTAGAACATTAAAATTACTTTTTGAGGAAACTTTGGTGATTATGATAGAACCCTTCTGATTGGACACAAATATAATTTAAAACAACTATCGTTTAGGAATCTTGAGAAGTATGAAATTAACTTTAATGACCATAATGGATTTAAGTGCATAATATTTGAGTCGCGCTGCAGGGCTAAAAGTGGTGTTGCTGACTTTCTTTTGTATTCGGTGTCTGGTGCATCCATCTGCAGTGTCCAACAATAGTCTGCCGGCATTGATGATTCCAGTTGTCCTGATACCGTGTTTCCATTGTGGCAGTGTCTTGGTTAAACCTCTCACCATGTTCATCACTGACTGCAGCTAAATTTTCGGGAAGAGGACCAAATGTAAATGCACAAATTGAATCTTCAATGACCTGTTGTACTTCATGGTCTTGTATGCTGTAAGAAGTTTGTCAACCAGCTGAATGTAGTTTGGTGTTCGTTTCCCAGAAAATTCTCAGTAACTTCCTTGAATGCTTTCAAGGCAATTTTTTCTGGCCCCAATAACAGATCTTTGAACCACTTGTTGATGACACACCAGTCCGTGGACCAACAAAAATGCCTTCCTTAATCTTGGCATCAGTTATTCTTGGCATCATCTGTCTCAAATAACAAAAATCTTCACTTTCCTTGTTCATCACTTTTCCAAAATGTTTTCTCCATCTGAGTTTCATGTGAAATGGAGGCAAAAATATCGGGTCAACAAGTGGTTCATATGCCTTGTTTTTCTGTCCTATAACTAGATTCTTTCAGAGTGGCTATTTCTTTAGTGTAATGCGACTCTTGCAGGGCTGTCACATTCATATATGTAACAATAGCACTTTGTACGTCCGAGCTGCAGGTTGTCTAATTCTGATTGTGTTTGAGATGAGACGCATAAGACGTGCACAGTTCAAAATCCTGATCATTGTTGCATCTTCGTCTGTTTCGTCCAAGCTCCATTACTCTGATGGCTTCAGTACTTGCAGTGGTCTCATGAGCGGGTATTGATTGTTTTACTTTTAAGCACATAAATCGGCAACTTTAGTGACACAGAAATAAAAAAAAGACCATCGTTTGATCGGTCAGTTCCATCCATTATCATCCAGACAGCAAATGGCATTGACTTATGTATTCCGCTGATCTACGCTCCAAATGGATGAGATGGGGCTTTGTCGTGATCACCAGTCTTGCAATCAAATTACAGTTCATATGCTGCCTTAACAAGTCTAGTCATGTTGTGTCTTTGAAGCTTAAGTGTATACTCGCCACACTAACTTAACGGAACAGTGGCTAAGTGAAAATGGTTAGCACTTCCGCCTAGCAGCATTAGTCGTTGGTTCAAATTCCCAACCAGAGCACTACCTTCCAGGAGTTTGCATGTTATTTCTGCCTGCGTGGGCTTCCTACTGGTATGCTGGTTTCCTCCCACATGCCAAAGATATGCTGATAGTTTAACTACTTAAAGACCGCCCGCCGCAGTTGTAAAAATCTGGTAACCTGTAAACCTTTTTAAACATCGCCTATGAAGATTTTTAAGGGTCAAAGTTTATTGCCATTCCACGAGTGGGCACAATTTTGAAGCGCAACATGTTGGGTATCATTTTACTCGGCATTACATTATCTTTCATGGGTTTTGATCTTTCGTCTGAAGGCCAAGTGGTTCACCTCCAACCGGATGCTGGTTGGTAGAGCGTTCCATAATCTAGGACCTTGGACCGCAAATCTTCTTTCTCTTTTGGACTTGTATCTGGCTTTGGGTATCTGGAGTAGATTTTGGTTGGTGGATCGCAGAACGCGATTGGGGTTGTGAGCTTTTAGTTTTTCGCATAGATATTGGGGGGCAATTCCTAGAATACACTTATGCGTAAGACAGAGTGCCTTGAAAGTGATTCTGTCTTTTACTAGCAACCAGTGAAGGGATCTCCGTGAAGGTGAAATTGATTCCCATGTTTTTTACCCAGTCACAAGTCGAGCGGCCGTATTTTAAACGACTTGCGGACGAGTGATTTTGGTACTTTGGGAGTCCAAGATAGAGCGCAATTTGCATAGTCAAGTCTGGAGTTAATTGTTCCCACCACGACTGCTATGTCTTCTTTTGGGATAAAGGGAGTGAGTCTGCGTAGTAGGCGCAGGAGATGGTGAGATCCGCTGACTACTAACCCTAGTTGTGCATCCATTGACATGTGGGTGTCGAAGATGACTTCCGAGACTTTTGACTTTGGTGCTAGGGGTGATGGTTTTACCCAGAATGGGCGGGGGTGTCCATGTTAGGGGATGATTCTTTCGATTGGCGTGAAACAGGAGAAGTTCTGTATTTGAGCTGTTGAGTTTAAGATAACTCTTTGTCATCCATTTTTCTATCAAAGTAAGGCATTTCTCTAGTCCGAGATAATGAATCCTTTTTGTTGCAGATGCGAAAATACAGTTGTGTGTCATCTGCATAGGAGTGGTAAAGTAACTTCTGGTTACTGATGATTTCAAAAAGAGGGCGAAGATAGATATTGAACAGAGCAGGCGACAAAGGGGATCCCTGAGGGACTCCACATGACACCGTGCATTTTTCAGAAGTGAAAGGCCCCAATTTCACTATTTGTGATCAGTTTTCCAAGAAGGGAGGAGAACCAAGATAAATCGCATTCCGTGACTCTGGCTACTTCAGCTAGCCGAGTCAGTAATAGTTTGTGGTCTACTGTGTCAACTTAGGTACAACAGTACTAGAAGACGAGATTCTCCTTTGTCTGCTGCCTCGAGAGCGTCATCCCATATTTTGAGGAGTGCTGTTTCTGTCCCGTGACCAGGATGGAAACCCAATTGGAATGGATCGAGTAATTTATGCGTGTCTAAATGATGTTGCAGCTGTTGTACAACTTCTTTCTCCATTACTTTGGAGAAGACATTTAGGCCTGTTGTGGGTCGACGGTGGTTTGAGTCTTTGGGGTCGAACAGGGTTTTTTTTGTTTGTTTTTCTTAGAATTGGTTTGATTATGCCTTGTTTCAGCAAGGTTGGCACATTCTTTCAGCAGTTTGGTGGGGATGATATCATTGGGCGCTGTGCTATTTCGCAGGGTACCGATATTTTTAGTGGCATAAATGGAAATGGGTTTTAGCGTGAAATTGGTTGATTGCGGCGGATTTATGTGGATATTAGGTTTGTGATTAAGGGGGGGTTGAAGGTTATATTTTGCTGAATACTTTCACAGATTCTTTTAATCCGATAATTGGTTGGAAAATTCTTATGAATCAGAATTAGGGGCTTCTAAACAGACTGGGTTCATGGTCTGGGTGACTAGATTGAAGAGTTCGCGGGGGCGGTTTAGGGCATTAGCGATATTGGAAAAATATTTTTTTTTGGCTATAAAGATTTCTTTATGATATTTTTTAGTTATTATCTTATAAATGTTGTAGTTTTCCTCTGAAGTGCTTTTCCAAGCTGCTTCCACTCCTCTACGCTCTTGCTTTAGTAACGACAGCTGGTCGTTAAACCAGCTGGAGTTGTTTTTCCGGATGCACGTTTTGCGTTTTGGCGCTACCAAGTTGGCTGACTGTAGTAGAGCCTTGTTGATGGCGTACAGTGTTTCTGTGGCTGTTTGATATAGTTGGATTGTTTTTATTTTGTTCCCTAATGTAGTTTTGAAGAGTTGCGAGTGGAGCTTCTTCTGAGATCTAGTCCAGTGTGTTGTCACCGGTTTTGCCGTTTCTTTTGAGGGGGGCATTTTTAGTCATTAAGAATTTAATTGCGTGGTGATCTGTCCATGGTTAGCGGCTCATTTTCCAGAATGTTAATTTCCAAATCTTGTCTGAAAATTAGATCGAGCGTGTGACCTGAAGCATGTGTGGGCCCACATACTAATTGCTGCAGACCTAATCCTTCCAAATGGTCAATGCAGTCGTCGGCGACCGGATCCTGTGAGGAGTTGGCACAGAGGTTGAAATCCCAGAGCAGCAGGAGATGTTTAATGTTTAGGGTATAGGTGGAGATGAACTCTGTCAATGACGCGAGAAGGTGCGTTTTTGGACCATATGGTCTATAGCAGAGTAGTATATAAACGGTGTCCTGGGGATTTGTTTGCAGTTGCAGAGTGAGGGTTTCCATGAATGGAAGTGAGTTCTGAAGGTCTGGTTTAGTGATCGAGAGGTGAGTCTTGTGGATCACCGCCAGGCCTCCTCCTCTGTGCTTCACTCTGTTTTCTGTTAGAATACGATAATTCTCTGGCACCAGTTCTCCTAGAATAGTGTTGCAGTCGGCTGTAAGCCAGCTTTCTGTGATAAAGAGGCAGTCTAAATCGTGTTGTAGGATGAAATCATGGATTTCTTGTCGGTGTTTTACTGCCGATCTTGTGTTGACCAAAGCGCATGATATGTGCTTAGGCTGGGGTGAATCTGAGTAATTTTTGACCGTCGATCGATTCTTAACAGTTGCTCACTCCTAAGAGCTTTTTTGGTGACGGCTGGTAATATTGAGACAAATGGCTTTAGACCCCAAATGGTTTCTGCGGAGTATCTAAGATTTGCCATAATCGCAGGCAACGCCGGGGAAAGTGATATTGATCGGGGAGGTATTCGATAATGATGGGAAGGAAGATTTCCAAGTGGGTCCCCACTCGCTAAGCCATCCCTCCCCGTTTTGATCCAGAGGCAGGCGAAAAAACCCTGGCCGTGCTATGCCAATCTGCAGCGTCAGGGGAAAAAAATTCCTTCCTGATCCCTCAAGGGCGATCGAGCGAGCCCTGGATCAAGTGCTAAATGGTGGTAGTCCCTGGATTTATAATTATTAGAGCTGTTGAAGGGGGGGTGGGGGAGGGGTATACTCACCCCTGAGTTCGCAGGTGGGAGCCAATTTCCAGCGTTTGGTCTGTGGAAGGGGAGTAGGTGCAAGTGCTAGGGATATCTCTATTGCTGGGGTGTAGCAAGATGGCCGCCGACCGGGACTAGGCCCGAGCCGGGGTCTGAGGCTCTGGGGCACCGAGGGGAGTCGATGGAGATCCTCCTGGGGCATGGGGGGTTTTAGTGGTGTTTGAAGGGGGAGTAATCCGTTTCAGGCGCGCCGCTAGGCCTCGGCTGAAGCCGCAGACTTTCCTAGATGTGGCCGCCGCAATCTTGTCACGGTATTGTGGGGTTGAGGATGGCGGGAGCTATGGCGCAGGGGAATTCTCCGATCGCGGCAGATGGGTGTCGGGGGATAAAGATCTGCCCGTACTCTATGTTGGGCCGCAGCCACGGCTTATCCTGAAAAGGACGGCCGTACACTGTCCCAGGGGAGGTGGGTAGACCTGAGAAAACAAGGCCTTACCTTGTGAGGCTTCAGGGAGAAGATGCCTGCGGGAGGAAGAGGGAGGCCAAAGGGGAAGGAAGAGCATCTGTCCTGGGTGCTGTAGCAGGAGGGCTGGGAGAAGAACCCTGCCAATCTGGAGTTAGGAGTCTGCGCTAGGTGTGCAGAGTCCTGCTGGATGTTGAAGGCTGGAATACCACTGCCTAACTGTCCTCTGGCAGCATGTGCTTCAAACCTCACTGCAAGCAGGACAGAGGGCAAATGACAATTGACGGCTTCTGTGTAGTGTCTTTCCTCCCTGCTTTTCCCTGCTCACTGGAGGGCTGAGCTGTGGGAGGGGTGGGGAGAGGCTGTCTCGGCTGGTCACAGAGACTGTCATCAAGGCAGCTGGCAGATCCAGACTTATAAGTCGGGTTGTTGTGCTGCCTCGACTGATGGTAGTGATGTCAGAGGAAAGTGGACAGCTTCTACTCCAATTTATTATTGTTACATTGTAATATATAATTATACAACTTGCCATAATGCGGAATCAGTGGTAGCCCTGAACTTGTTTTCCTACAACTAGACATTTCGGGGTGTGATGGACTAGATTCTGCTCAACAATTGAAGTAAGATGCTCACATGCGAAAATGAGCCCGGGTCTTATATAAAAAATGTTCTACAAAAAAATACACTAGGGCTTATTTTCGGGGTAGGGCTTATTTAATTATGGCATTAAAGTTGTTGTAACCCTAAAAAAACAAAACAAAAAAAAACAGTTAATTTTAAAGCATGATAGATAGCACAGTGCATGTGCTGCATCATTTACCCGGCTCCATGTTCTAAAAATCAATGAATAAATCAAAAAGAAATTAAAAAGTTCCTGTGTCACCCCTCACCCCTCCCCCTCCCACTGTCAGATAAGAAGTCAGTTTAATTATTAAAAAAAAACATCTTGCTTAAAGTCCTTATCAAATACCTTTTACAGCTCCCCTGGGCATTCATGTGTGATCTGCTCTTCTTCTCCGAGATCCCCACTGACGTCAGCCCCCTCCGTGTACTGCAGAGGGAGGGGCTGCATATATCAGTGGGGGGGGGAGAGAAGAGCCGAGATCCCGCTGATGTCGGCCCGCTCCATACGCTGAAGACGAAGGGGCTGCAGACATCAGTGCGGGGGAGAGGATAAGAGAGAAGAGCCGAGATCCAGGCAATGTTAGCGGGGAGGAGAGGATGAAAGACGAGATTCCGGTCAGGTTCACGCGCCTATGAGAATCTAATGCCGCAGCTGATCTGACAGGAGGTAATGTGAGTAATGGGGAGCGACTGTAAATACAGGTGAAGCTTCACTTGCTCGCCTGCCACTCACCACCTGCTGTGCAGCCTAGTTCCTAATATGCCACAGACCAGAATGAGAGAGGGGTTTGGCACCTCTGGCATAAGGCATCTTATAATGCAAGTGGAAGGTAAACAATCTAAGTGTGTGTGTGTGTGTGTATATATATATGTATATATATATACACATATTATGTGTATGTATATTGACAAAAACATAAGATTTCTAAAAAAAAAAAAAAAAAACGGTATGTGATTGAGATTTACAAGATAAGCCCAAAAGTGTTTAGGAAGCAAAATCTTTGTTGTCCAATGTTTTCAGTTATCTAGAACAAAGAATTGTTTGCTACGAGACACTAATGGCCCATACACATGATCGGAATATCGGACGAAAACGATCGTCCGATGATGGATCGTACGATTTTCGGATAGTGTGTACACTACTTTCGAGAGCCGATCACGACCGTTCATCCGATATTTTTCGATCGGACAAGCGCGAAAATCTTCCTCGTACAATGTCAGATCGTAGGATTTTCGTTTAGTCAGTACAGCCGTCGTCCGACAATACAATACAAATACATTACAACACCTGACATCACTTCCGATTTTTTTTTGTCGTACGAGGATTTTCGTGAGTTTAATAACCTATTTTATTTTACTTGCGATTATTAAGCGAAAAAAAGTCGTACGATCCATCGGCCGATATTCGGATCGTGTGTATGGGCCACAGGCCCGCCATCAGGGGGGTACAGGCACTACACCTGTAAGGGGCCCGGGGGTCCCCAGGGGCCCGGATGGGAACCAAGGGCCCCAGATGGCAAGACCTTTTTTTTTATAAAAATATATATTTGTTTATAAAAAAATATATATTTTTTTATAAAAAAATATTTAATATATTTTTATTTTTTATTAAAGAGCCAATTTTTTTCTTTTATTTTTTTTTAGAGGTTTTTATGGATGTATTTTTATTAAAGGGCTCAGAGGTCCCCAGGGCCCCATGTGTCAAACTCCCTTTTTTTTATAATTGTATTTTTTATTTTTGTTTATATATATTTTTTTATATTTTTATTTTTTATTAAAGGGCCCAGAGGTCCCCAGGGCCCTGAAATGCAACCCCCCCCCTTTTTTTATATTTATACATGTTTATTTATTTTTTATATATATATTCTTTTTATTTCTTTTTTTTTTTTAAAGGGCCCAGAGGTTTCTTTTTATTAAAGGGCCCAGAGGATCCCGAATGGAAAGCCCCCTTTTTCTTTCTCGTACATCACGGGACACAGAGCGGCATATTCATTACTATATGGGTTATATGGAGTACCTTCAGGTGTGGACACTGGCAATCTCAAACAGGAAGTCCCCTCCCTATATAACCCCCTCCCCTAGAGGGAGTCCCTCAGTTTTTTCGCCAGTGTCTTAGGTGTTGGTCACGGAATAGCTTTGCTCCACATCCTTGGGATTAAGGGCGGCTAACCGGATCTGTCCAAGGAGCCTCAGTGCCAAAGTGGACAGTACCCGGGCCCCAAACCGTGGGGTTTTGCCTATAATGCTCCTCTTTGGAGGGCTGGACCCTGGGCCCAGGACTTGGAGTTCATAAAGACCATAAGTTCCTGTTTGCCAGGGTGCTATATAGGTCCAGGACAGTGGGTACCTTCATAGGACCCCAGGGCCTGAAGGTCTATTACGCTACCCACGGAGATGGGAGAAGATTGGATCGTTTGGCTACAAACATCCTGCAGCATGGAGCAGGTAAGAGGGGAGCCTGCGGGACTTGGTTCGACAGCAGGCTCTCCGGGGTAACCTAAAAGGGGGGTAGCCTAAGTATGCTCTGCATTGGCAACCTTGCTCACTATGTCTGAGAAAGACAGGATGATCCCATTTCCCCCCATCACTAGGTTCCCCTGTCTAAGAATTGTGTTGCTAGCTACCTGCTGCTTTCTTCCTAGGACTGGTAAGGATCCCTATGGGGCCTTTTGGAGAGTCCTACCTGGCCGGGGGTTTGAATCTGCCGCCTGGTACTGCAGTCCTGGGTCTCCAGCAGCGCGGCTCCTCCATGTTCTTCCTGCTCCGGCATACGCGCGCGCGCACGTCTTATAGACGTTTTTCGCGCCGTTCGGAGGGGAGGGCGGGGGGGGGCGTGCCTGCAGCGTCATACAGGGGCGCGCCTTGTGCTGTTATAGATCAGCAGGCATTGTCAGTGCTCAGTCTGAGGCTGATCTCAAAGGGAGAGGACGCAGAGCGTCAGAACAGTGACTCCCGGTGGCGGAAGAGGGGTAGTACATGCTGGACTTTGTTCCAATGCCTTTCTGTTAAGCCAAGAAATCCCCCTTTTTTTGCAACAGGTTGGAAGCTGGCAAACTAAGTTTGGGGTCGCTGTATGTTTGAAAAAAAAGAAAAAAAAAGAAAGAGACTTATATATATTTAAAAAAACAAAAACAAAAAAAAAACATACGGGGCCCCATCAGTTTTCGGGCATTAGTGAGCTATTGTCCCCTAAGCTCTAGTTTTGTACTCCTGGCCACTACAGTCTGTTGTTGTTGGCGGAGTCCCTCGATTTTGTATTATGGCTACCAAAGGTTCGGGGTCAAAAGGTACAAAAAAGACCAAAAAACAAAGGGGTTCCCCCTCTGATTCGGATGATATGCCGATACTTTCCCCGCAGCTTATTCCCATAAAGGTCGCCTTGGATGAGCCATTAGGGGGGTCTGGTGCGGAGGCTGGCCCAGATCAGCCCAGCCCTGTGTTTATCGCAGAGGAGATGCTAGCTGTATCCCTAGGGGGGCTAGAAGAGAGAATAGCAGCATTGATCGCTAGAGCTATTCCTGGCAAGAAACGGGTTAGATCCCCATCACCAAGAGGTGTATCCTCAGATGCTGAAATTCTCTCTCCGGAGGAATTGGAATCGCAGGAGGATCAACTAGACCTGAACAGCCCCTAAGTCTGCCTTATGAAGGGGCGCCCCCACTCTCGCGGGTGGGGGGAAGGCTTCGTTTCTTCTCAGAAGATTGGGAAGCCAAGATCCCCGACAAATGGGTCTGGGCGTCTGTAACCACAGGCTACAGGCTGGAGTTTCTAAACTTTCCTCCGCCTCATTTTCAAGAGTCAAGGCTACCAAAGGATCCAGCAAAGAAGGCCTCGATGCTGGCAGCTTTGGATCACCTGCTTTGCCAGGACGTAATAATAGAGGTGCCAGCCCAAGAGCAAGGGCTAGGTTTCTATTCCAATCTCTTTGTCATACCAAAGCCCAACGGCGATGTCAGGCCAATCTTGGACCTAAAGAGGTTAAACGGTTACCTAAGGGTTCGTTCCTTCCGGATGGAATCCATCCGGTCAGCAGTCGCCACGCTCCAGAGGGACGATTTTCTGGCCTCCATAGACATAAAGGATGCTTACCTTCATGTACCAATCTTTCAGTCGATCAAAGATTTTTACGCTTCGCGGTGGGGCAGCGACACTTCCAATTCAGGGCGCTCCCCTTCGGGCTGGCCACGGCCCCCCGGGTATTCACGAAGATCCTAGCCCCAGTTCTGGCCAATCTAAGGATCCAAGGGGTCACAGTCCTAGCATACTTGGACGACCTTTTAATCATAGATCACTCACGGCCGTGTCTGCAACAGGCAGTAAACCTCACGGTTCAGTACCTCGAAGGGTTCGGCTGGGTCCTAAACCGGGAAAAGTCAGCGTTCCAGCCTACAAAGCAGTTGGAATACCTCGGCATGAGGTTAGACACAGAACAGCAAAGGGTGTTCCTGCCCCTTGTAAAGATCGAGGCTATCAAGGGGTGGGTTCAGTTGGTTCTAAGCAAGAAAAAACCAACTATTCGCCTGTGTATGCGATTACTAGGCAAGCTAGTGGCCACGTTCGAGGCAGTACCATACGCTCAGATCCACACCCGCGTCCTACAGGCAGCCATTCTAGCAGCCTGGGACAAGAGAGCACATGCCTTAGAGTCCCCTTTGACGCTATCATCAAGGGTCCGACAAAGCCTGGCCTGGTGGTTGAACCCTCAGAATCTTTTAAAGGGAAGATCCTTCAGCCCTGTTGTCTGGAAGGTAGTTACCACAGACGCCAGCCTGGCAGGCTGGGGGGCGGTCTTCGAGGGGTTCTCTCGCCAGGGAACTTGGGTGAAAGCAGAGAGGCAGCTCCCCATCAATATCTTGGAGATCAGAGCTGCTCGCCTAGCCCTTCTGGCATGGACCTCCAGATTACAGGGGTCCCCGGTGAGAATCCAGTCAGACAATGCCACAGCGGTGGCATACATAAACCACCAAGGGGGAACCAGGAGTCAGGCCGCTCAGAGGGAGGTGAGCTTGATTTTTCAGTGGGCAGAGGTTCATGTACCCTGCATTTCGGCGATATTCATTCCCGGAGTGGACAACCTGCAGGCAGACTTCTTAAGTCGCCTGATTCTGTCGCCAGGGGAGTGGTCTCTGCATCCCCAGGTCTTTCAGACAATCTGCCAGAAGTGGGGAATGCCAGACGTAGATATAATGGCATCCAGGTTCAACAAGAAACTAGACAGGTTCGTGTCTCGAGCGAGGGACCCTATGGCCTGCGGAACCGATGCGTTGGTTTGCCCTTGGCATCAATTCAAACTTCTATATGCATTCCCTCCGCTACAGTTACTTCCTCGCCTGTTGCGCAGGATCAGAGTGGAGCACAAGCCAGTCATTCTAGTAGCTCCAGCTTGGCCCCGGAGGACATGGTACTCACTAGTCCTGAAGATGGCAGTGGGAGACCCTTGGACTCTTCCTCTACGACCAGACCTACTCTCACAAGGCCCGATCCTCCACCCTACATTACAACGTCTAAATTTGACGGCCTGGAGGCTGAATCCCTGATTCTCAGGGGTAGAGGTCCGTCTAGGCAGGTAATTCCTACCCTGATTAGGGCTAGAAAGCCGGCCTCCAGGGTGATTTATTACAGGGTGTGGAGGAACTATGTAGGCTGGTGTGAATCCAAGAGATGGAATTCCCGCAAATATACCATTGATAGAGTGTTAAGTTTTCTCCAGCTAGGAGTGGATAAAGGCCTGGCATTAAGCACAATCAAGGGACAGATTTCAGCTCTGTCAGTGTGGTTTCAGAGGCCGCTGGCCACCCACTCGCTGGTAAAGACCTTCATACAGGGGGTCTTGCGTATTAATCCTCCTGTCAAGTCACCAATTTGTCCATGGGACTTAAATCTTGTCCTGTCCACTCTACAGAAACAACCCTTTGAGCCGTTGGCTGAGATTCCTTTAGTTTTACTGACAAGAAAGTTGGTATTCTTGGTCGCCATAGTTTCGGCCAGGAGAGTGTCAGAGTTAGCAGCCTTATCGTGTAAGGAACCATATCTCGTTCTACATAAGGACAGGGCAGTTCTCCGGCCCCATCCTTCCTTTCTACCAAAGGTTATATCCAATTTTCACTTGAACCAGGATTTGGTACTTCCATCCTTCTTTCCGAAACCCACATCTAGAAAGGAGGGGTTGCTGCATACCTTGGATATTGTCCGGGCCATGAAGGCCTATCTTAAAGCTACAGAAAAGATCCGAAAAACAGATGTGTTGTTCGTTCTACCAGAGGGCCCCAAGAAGGGGCAGGCAGCTACAAAATCCACCATCTCGAGATGGATTAGACAATTAATCATTCAGGCCTACGGTTTGAAGAGGTTGCCTCCTCCTTTGTCGGTAAAGGCCCATTCTACCAGGGCCATGGGCGCCTCCTGGGCAGCACACCATCAGATCTCTATGGCTCAGATATGCAAGGCGGCGACGTGGTCATCAGTCCACACGTTTACAAGGTTTTATCAACTAGACGTGAGAAGGAATGCAGATTCTGCCTTTGGACAGGCAGTACTACAGGCTGCAGTTTAAGATCCTCGGGATCAGGGGCACCCTTGGTTGTAAAAAAGAAAAAAAAAAAAAAAAGTTTTTTTCTTGACTAAGTTGGAATTATTATTATTATTTGAGTATACCTCTAAATTAAATCTTGTTTGAGAAGATGTCTCCCTCCCCTCATTAAAGCATTGCTTTCGGACATCCCATATAGTAATGAATATGCCGCTCTGTGTCCCGTGATGTACGAGAAAGAAAAAGGGATTTTTAAATACAGCTTACCTGTAAAATCCTTTTCTTGGAGTACATCACGGGACACAGAGCTCCCACCCCTCTTTTGGGGAACATTTTTGGGAGGCATACTGCTTGCTACAAAACTGAGGGACTCCCTCTAGGGGAGGGGGTTATATAGGGAGGGGACTTCCTGTTTGAGATTGCCAGTGTCCACACCTGAAGGTACTCCATATAACCCATATAGTAATGAATATGCCGCTCTGTGTCCCGTGATGTACTCCAAGAAAAGGATTTTACAGGTAAGCTGTATTTAAAAATCCCTTTTTTTGTAATTTCCTTTTATATAAAAAAAAATGCAGTCCCCAGGGCCCCAGTTGGCAACCACCCTTTAAAAACCACCCCCCCCCCCCCGGTTCTCTTTTAACCCCTTCAATACCGGGCTTTTATACACACCTCCATACCGGGCCTATTCTGGCAATTCTCTCCTATATGTACAAATCATAATTTTTTTGCTAGAAAATTACGCAGTACCCCTAACATTATATATGTTTTTAGCAGACACCCTAGAGAATAAAACGACGGTCATTGCAATGTATTATCTTGTACGGTATTTGCGCAATAATTTTTCAAACACCTTTTTTGGGGAAAAAAATTGTTTCATGAATTAAAAAAATAACAAAACAGTAAATTTAGCCCAATTTTTTGGTAAAATATGAAAGATTAGGTTACACCGAGTAAATAGATACCTAACATGTCACACTTTAAAATTGCGCACACTCATGGAATGGCGCCAAACTTTGGTACTTAAAAATCTCCATAGGCAAGGGTTTGAAATTTTTTACAGGTTACCAGTTTAGATTTACAGAGGAGTGCTAGAATTGTTGCTGCCACTCTAACGCACGCGGCGATACCTCACATATGTGGTTTAAACGGCGTTTACATATGTCGGTGGGACTTGCGTGTGCGTTTGCTTCTGCGCGCGAGCTACCGGGGACAGGGGCGTTTTAATTTTTTTATTGTTATTATTATTTATTTATTTTACATATTTATTTATTTATTTTACACTTTTTAAAAAAAGTATATTTTTGTATTACTTTTATTCCTATTACAAGGAATGTAAACATCCCTTGTAATAGGAATGTGTCTGACAGGTCCTCTTTATGGAGAGATGCAATAAGACCCCACATCTCTCCTCCAGGCTGGAAACCATGAGATCAGTGAAAAAAATTCACTGATCTCATGAATACTGTGGCTTACAGCCGCAATCGCGGCTTTGTTTACTTACAGGTCATCACATTGCGCCCAGGGTCCTCCGACGGTCATAGAGATGACTGGTGACCATCTGGTCACCAGTCATCTCTATACTTCCTGCAAGCGCCGGACGATTCATTCTCCGAGCCCCCGATGGCATGGGAGAGCCCGGAGAAGCACCAGATGGCGCCGGGAGGGGGGGGATGTCCCCTTCTGCCACCTGTAAGAACGATCAAGCGGTAGAACCGCCACTATGATCGTTCTTATGTTGTGCAGAATCGCCAGCACAAGAGATAGATATCTGGATGATGCCTCTCGCTGCAGGCATCATTTAGATATCCCCTTTCAAAGTCTAGGACGTCATATGACGTCCACTCTGGATGGGAGAGACACTTTGTGGACGTCATATGACGGTGGCTGGTATTGAAGGGGTTAAAAGATAAAACTTAATAGGTTGCTTTGTATTACAACTTTACGTTTTGCTTTGGTTTACTTTCCTCCATTTTTTCATAAATCGCATTACATACAAGCAGAACTTGTTTTATGTGACTATAAACTTTTTGCTTATCCTAGATACACCAAGGATATCATCACCTCAACAACATCCTCATTTGCGGAAAGTTTCTGTTTCTGAATCAAATGTGCTTTTAGATGAGGAAGTTCTAACAGATCCTAAGACACAAGCGCTGCTGCTGACTGTTCTAGTAAGAATATTACCCATTTTTGGAGCGTTGATAATTTAGCCTATTAGAAAGACAGGTTGTGATTCAGACACTTCTTTCCTGCTGCACTAGCAGGGTGAGCAAATATAAACTAAGCAAAAAGAGTAGTGGAACCCAACTTTTACTATCTGTTTCTCACAAGTATCATTCATATTCATGAAAACCTATTTCTCTCTCTATAGAGGCTTTTAAATATGTAACACTGAGGAAGAAATATATTAGTCGGTACAAACATGTGTGTGTATATATGAGTATCAAAAGGTAATTTTTATGATAAAAAATGTATTCCAAACTTTATAAAAACAGACATAACATCAAACACCATGTGTACCAATCCAAGTTTAAATTGAGTTCCCATTCACTACTGATATTTGTAATGTAAAGCATGTTCCATCTGCAATACATGCAAACAATGGAAAAAATAATCAACATCACATATCTTAAAGTGATTGTAAAGTCACGATTAATTTTTTTCCCTGTAAAAATAACAAACATGTTATACATATCTGCTCTGTTGCAGTGGTTTTGCACAGAGCAGCCCAGATCCTTCTCTTTTTGGGTCCCTCTTCTGTGATCCTGGCCCCTCACAGCAAGCAGCTTGCTCTGGGGGCACCCAAGCTGAGTCACAGACATGGAGCCCGGCCCCACCCCGTCTCTCCCCAGATTGGCTAGCTGACTTTGACTTTCCCCCGCCCCCTCCTTCTCCTTCTCTCTCGCCCCCTCCTTCTCTCTCGCCCCCTCCTTCTCTTTCTCTCTCGCCCCCTCCTTCTCCTTTACCTCCCCCCTTCTCCTTTCCCCCACCCCCTTCTTCTCCTTTCCCCCACCCCCTTCTTCTCCTTTCCCCCGCCCCCCCTTCTTCTCCTTTGCCCCGCCCCCCCTTCTTCTCCTTTGCCCCGCCCCCCTTCTTCTCATTTGCCCCGCCCCCCCTTCTCCTTTGCCCCGCCCCCCCTTCTCCTTTGCCCCGCCCCCCCTTCTTCTCCTTTGCCCCGCCCCCCCTTCTTCTCCTTTGCCCCACCCCCCCTTCTTCTCCTTTGCCCCACCCCCCCTTCTTCTCCTTTGCCCCACCCCCCTTCTTCTCCTTTGCCCCACCCCCCCTTCTTCTCCTTTGCCCGCCCCCCTTCTCCTTTGCCCCGCCCCCCCTCTTCTCCTTTGCCCCGCCCCCCCCTTATTCTCCTTTGCCCCGCCCCCCCTTATTCTCCTTTGCCCCGCCCCCCCTTATTCTCCTTTGCCCCACCCCCCTTCTTCTCCTTTGCCCCGCCCCCCTCTTCTCCTTTGCCCCGCCCCCCTTCTTCTCCTTTGCCCCGCCCCCCCTTCTTCTCCTTTGCCCCGCCCCCCCTCTTCTCCTTTGCCCCGCCCCCCCCTTATTCTCCTTTGCCCCGCCCCCCCTTCTTCTCCTTTGCCCCGCCCCCCTTCTTCTCCTTTGCCCCGCCCCCTCTTCTCCTTTGCCCCGCCCCCTCTTCTCCTTTGCCCCCGCCCCCCCTTCTTCTCCTTTGCCCCGCCCCCCCTTCTCCTTTGCCCCGCCCCCCCTTCTCCTTTGCCCCGCCCCCCCTTCTCCTTTGCCCCGCCCCCCTTCTTCTCCTTTGCCCCGCCCCCCCTTCTTCTCCTTTGCCCCGCCCCCCCTTCTTCTCCTTTGCCCCGCCCCCCCCTTCTTCTCCTTTGCCCCGCCCCCCTCTTCTCCTTTGCCCCGCCCCCCTCTTCTCCTCCTTTGCCCCGCCCCCCTCTTCTCCTCCTTTGCCCCGCCCCCCCTTCTTCTCCTTTGCCCCGCCCCCCCTTCTTCTCCTTTGCCCCACCCCCCCTTCTTCTCCTTTGCCCCGCCCCCTTCTTCTCCTTTGCCCCGCCCCCCTTCTTCTCCTTTGCCCCGCCCCCCCTTCTTCTCCTTTGCCCCGCCCCCCCTTCTTCTCCTTTGCCCCGCCCCCCCTTCTTCTCCTTTGCCCCGCCCCCCCTTCTCCTTTGCCCCGCTCCCCCCTTCTCATTTGCCCCGCCCCCCCCTTCTTCTCCTTTGCCCCGCCCCCCCCCTTCTTCTCCTTTGCCCCGCCCCCCCTTCTTCTCCTTTGCCCCGCCCCCCCCTTCTTCTCCTTTGCCCCGCCCCCCCCTTCTTCTCCTTTGCCCCGCCCCCCCTTCTCCTTCTTCTTCTTCCCCCGCCTTCTCCTTCTTCTTTCCCCCGCCCCCTCCTTCTTCTTCTTCTTCTTTCCCCCGCCTTCTCCTCCCTCCTTCTTCTTCTTCTTCCCCGCCCCCTCCTGCTCCTCCTCTTTTGCCAGCCCCCTCATGCTCCTCCTCCTGCCCCCTCCGCCCTCTCTCCTCAAAATCGATTGGGCCCATAGCCGAGTCATTAAAGTGGTTTGGCTTCATTAGTGGTATACAGCCAATAGTGCTGAAATGTTTAGAATGCCCTTAAGGTTTTTTTTTTATATTTGCCTGGCATCCTGCTTTGGATAGTATGTAAATAGGGTTTCTCTTAGATATGTTAAGCCTGCAATGTCCAAATATACTTGTCACTTAGTTGTTAAACTGAAATAGCCACTATTTATTATTATATTACACATGCCTGAGGTTGCATTCTTCTTTATTAAAACAGGATATATTGCAGTAATCTTGTCACAGCCAAACACATTAATCTTTTGCTGATCTTACTGCAGTAAACTGAATCTTTTCACATGATCTTGACTTCATTGTGGCTCATTAACTGCCAGAGATGATCAAATAAGTAGAAAAAACACAGGGGACAAAATGTTTTTTCCTTAATTCCCAAAAGATGTTAAGGCTCTTTAATATAAGAAGAATTGCAGCTGCAAAATGTAACTTTGTATGTTACTCCTGTTTTACTGCTATAGGATGATTCTGCTTTAACCGCAGGCTTTTGGTATAAAATATGTTTACACTGCTTTTTGTTTTTTAGGCTACACTTGTAAAATACACTACAGATGAGTTTGATCAACGTATCCTTTATGAATATTTAGCTGAAGCAAGCGTGGTCTTCCCTAAAGTATTTCCGGTGGTGTATGTACCTTTTTTACTATTTTAGTTTTTGATTTGTTTTTTAAGCACATTTTTGGTTTATGTAGCACTACATTTTTTTTTTCTAAATACTATTACTTTGTCCAAAAAGCATAAAACAAAACCTAATACTTTTGAGTGAGAGGAAAAGGGTTGAATTTGGTTTATTTACTTTCATTACTGTAATCCACAGTTGAGGATTCCACATTATACAGTGTGGAAAAAAATTATTTGATCCCTTGCAGATTTTGTAAGTTTGCCCACTTACAAATAAATGAAGGGTCTGTAATTTCTATCATAGGTGTATTTTAAATAAGGGACATAGAATATGAACCAAGAATCTAGAAGAAAGACTTGATACACATGATACAAATGTTATAAATTGAGCTGTATTTCGGTAAGTAAAATAAATATTTGATCCCCTGCCAACCAACAATAATTCTGTCTCCCACAGACTGGTTACAGTATGTGCTAATGTGATACACAGATTAGTCCTATCAACTTAGGTTTATTAACGACAACTAGTTATGTGTAATAAAACAAAAAAAAATATTAAAACGGAAAAGACACCTGTCCACAGAATCAATTTCTTCAATTCAAACTTTACAATCATGGGCTAGACCAAAGATCCATCAAAGGGCATCCGAGACAAGATTGTAGACCTGCACAAGGTTGGCTACAGGACCATCAGCAAGAAGCTTGGTGAGAAGAGGACACATGTTGGAGCGATTATTTGCCAATGAAAGAAATACAAAATACGGTAACCTATAATCTCCTCCGGTCTGGAGCCCCATGCAAGATTTCACCTCATGGGTTAGGGATGATAATAAGGAAAATTAGGGATCAGCCCAGAACTACATGGGAGGAGCTTGTGAGTGATCTCAAGGCAGTTGGGACCACAGTCACCAAACACACCGTTGGTAACAATGTACGCTCCCATGGATTGAAATCCTGCAGCAGCCGCAAGGTCCCCCTTTCTAAAGAAGGCACATGTACAAGACCTGCTGATGTTTGCCATTGAACAGCTGAATGATTCAGAGAGGAATTAGGAGGAATATAAATGTGACTAAGACCCTAAGAACACCATGTCTACAGTCAAGCCTGAAGGTGGCAACATTATGCTTAGGACTGTTTCTCTGCTAAAGATACATGCCGACTTTGAGGAGTCATGGATGGGTCTTCCAGCAGGACAGTGACCCAAAACATACAGCCAAGGAAACGAGTGGCTCTAGAAGAAGCACATTAAGGTCATAAAGTGGTCTAGCGAGTCTCCAGACCTTAATCCTATAGAAAAGTTACGGAGTGAGCTGAAACTTTAAGTTGCCAAGGGACAGCCAGGAAATCTTAAGGATTTAGAGAAGATCTGTAAAGAATGGACCAATATCCCTCCTGAGATGTGTGCAAACCTGGTAACCAATTACAAGAAACGTCTTACCTCTGTGATGCCAACAAGGGTTTCTCTACCAAGTCATATTTTACTCATGGAACTGCAACTCCATTTATAAAATTTGTGTTGTGTTTTTTTTTGGGGGGGGGGTTTGATTGATATTCTGTATCCATCCTTTGAAATACACCTATGGTAAAAATGATAGACCCTTTAATTTTTTTGCAAGTGGGCAAAATCAGAAGGGGATCAAATAATAATTTTCCCCACTGAACACTTTCCAGACAATTTTTTCCTTTAAACTCCTCCTTTGTAGTGTCCGACCAAAAAACGCTAGGTTTCTTGAGCAAAGAGGATGAAGTAGGCTTGTACCTGGAAGTGTTTGAATGGTGTCTTAAAATAGATTGGGAAAGTGGAGGTGAAGAATATTAATGTAAACCTTTCATTCAATAAACAGTGGGAATGCGCTGCAAATGCACTGTACGTGCATCTCAAATTAGGTATTTCTTTAAAAGCATGTTGCATTTGTCTTGCTTCTAAATGTAATGCTTTTGTACAGCTACCCTTATATGGGTACCACTAATAATGTAAAAAGTATTCTTAACACATCATTAGAGAGAATGGTCCCCCTCAATGCAAAATACAAAACAGCGCTGGTGTTAAAATGTAAGGTGATTAACAGCACCGTATAATATAGATTCACAGATATACAGTCCCAGATATTTATGAGGATAATTAAAACGTGGATAAACTGTCCAAAAGTGGTAATAGAGGAGATAGAGAACGTGCACAATCCACCGCACTCGCAATCCACCATGTGATGAGGAGAGACACTCCCCGCAGGGGTTCAAACTCACCAGAAATCAAACAAAACGAGCCTTCCACAATATTCCTGACAGGTCTCTGAAGATTGCCGTCATATCCGTGTCATAAGGGAATCACTATTTAAAGGATCAGCCTCAGAAGTAATGAATAAACAAGAAATGCCAACGTAGCGTAATTCTATTTATTACTCATCCCTTCCATCCAGCACCCCCCATATATTATACGTACAAAAAACTAGTAAGGGCTACAGCACCACGCTTTAACCAGGACATGACACCTATACTTTACTAAGAGATCCGGGAAGGAGGCATCCCATCTGTCTATCAGCTGGTGACTTTTGTCAGGCACGCTGCTTCTTTGCAAAGGATCGGGTGAAGTAATTTTTACTCTGCTGAATTTTATTCATTTTTTTTGTACATATAATATATGGGGGGTGCTGGATGGAAGGGATGAGTAATAAATAGAATTACGCTATGTTGGCATTTCTTGTGTTTATTCATTACTTCTGAGGCTGATCCTTTAAAGAGTGATTCCCTTATGAGACGGATATGACAGCAATCTTCAGAGACCTGTCAGGAATATTGTGGAAGGCTCGTTTTGTTTGATTTCTGGTGAGTTTGAACCCCTGCGGGGAGTGTCTCTCCTCACCACATGGTGGATTGCGAGTGCGGTGGATTGTGCACGTTCTCTATCTCCTCTATTACCACTTTTGGACAGTTTATCCACGTTTTAATTATCCTCATAAATATCTGGGACTGTATATCTGTGAATCTATATTATACGGTGCTGTTAATCACCTTACATTTAACACCATTTTTTGTATTTTGCGTTGAGGGGGACCATTCTCTCTGATGTGTTAAGAATACTTTTTACATTTGAATTTATTTTAAAACGGCTGCTTCCTCTCTTTCTTCTGTATTTATTATCAGAAGAAATAACATTGTTGTCTTGTGTGCCTTGAGAAGTAGGAGTCTATTAGGCACCAAGCTGTGTACTATAGGCCTTTTAAAATACACATTGTTATACCACTAATAATGTGCTTATTAGAGGTAGGTGGGGGCTTTTCCAATTACTTGCCTCTCACTGAAGCTGGTGGCAGAGTTCTTTCACATTTTTACTAACAGGATACATTAAGTAATGCGAGAGGAATAATTTTGGAAATTGTGAGATACAAAGTCTTTCAAAACAAAGGGCAACACATTTTTCATGGCTACTTTGATTTTGAGAAAGGGGTCTTGCACAGCCTTGAAATGTCAGGTTACACTGCATGTTGCTTTTTATTGCATTGCTGTGTGCTGGTTTATTTGTGTTTTTACAAAAAGAAAGGCTCCCTATAGCCGTGCACATCTGTGTAGTCCCTAGGATCGATGCAAGAGTGGCAACCTCAGCCCTGACTCCAGCCAGGCCACACCCCAATGTTTCACTCCACCCCTCTGGGCCTATTAATGGGGACTGTATTATTTCAAGGACAATTTTTTATTTGTCACATAATGTAAATATCTTGTTTTCTTTTCAGACACAATTTGTTGGACTCTAAGATCAACACCCTTTTATCGCTGTGTCAAGATCCAAATCTCTTGAACCCAATACATGGTATTGTACAGAGTGTGGTGTATCATGAAGAGTCTCCTCCACAGTACCAACCTTCTTACCTACAGAGTAAGTTGCACTTTACTGGCATCAGAAAAGCCTTCCCACACCACATGGGAAGGGGCGGTTGTCTGCAGAAATGCAGAGATGCCCTTAATTCATAATGGCACTCCCACACATCAAAAGTGTTCGTGCATTCACAGCCACCAAAATGCATGGTATTTCATTATCTTGCAGCATGATTTTTGCACATTACACACAATCTAGCATATTGAAATAATAATTAATCCAGCCTTTTGAAAGTAATGGACTGTCAAAAATGTGGGAATGCGCAGAAACACTGTAAGCAGTAGTAAGCTACAAAAAATAAATCTCTAGTAATTTACTTATTTTTGAGCTGATTTTCTGTGTTTGCAATTCTAGGTTTTGGATTTAACGGTTTGTGGAGGTTTGCTGGACCTTTCTCCAAGGTATGACAACAGCCAAAAATATATTTAAATATACAAAATATACACATACAAAATATATTTTTTGAAATAGACTTCCATTTATGCTAATGTATTATTTGTAACTGTCTCCTTATAACTCAAGACCCACATTGGTGGTGAGTTTTGGAATTCAGAAAGTAACATGTTTTTATATGTAGCAATGGCTTCTTCTACAGCACTTTACAAAGTACGTAGACTTATTTGTTCCCATAGCAAACATGTATCCCTGTAACACACTGATTTCTGGGGAGCTGTAATTGATCAAAGTCCTAAGCTGTCCTTTTTACAAGGTGTCAGATACTCATTGGAGTAGCAACTTCAAGATATTCAAACTTGTCCCCGTGCTTAGGAATGTAGGTGGCATAGAGGCCCTATATATCCTTTAATGTTGGTGGCATGAAGTCTGTCTCTCTCACACACACACTCTAACACACCTGGCCCTAGTATGTGTGTGTATAATTGTGAGTTGGGGCCCTTGGACTCCTTGAGGGCAGGGACTGGTGTAAATGTGTAATATGAAAATAACTGTGTAAATTGACAGTGCTATTAAAGTACCTGTAACAAATAAAATATCTGCTTACTGCCAGTAACATACCATCTGCGGGTGCCTTTTTAGTCTCCAAATGTTTCCTTTTGGTGTGTGAGGCTCAGCAGTTATCTCCAATAGGGGTGGTAGTTTATTTACTCAGGACCCTGTACTCTGATTGTTGTCTGCAGTCTGATAAACTGCTTTCATCTGGCCTGTCTGCCACCCAAGCTTTCTCTTTCATGTCCAGAGAGTGATACTGCATGGACCTTGAAGAAGGGGACACACCCTTAAGCTTGTTCATGAAAAATGTATATGTTGGTGCAAATAAAAAAAGCATCACGGACAGTACTCAATTTTCTATGTCCAGAGAGGAATTTTATCGTACAATATTATCACAGGCAGAATTTCAGACCTTATGAAAGCCATAGATAGCTTGAGTCGCTCCTTCGACCGGCTTGAGTCGCTCCTTCGACCGGCTTGAGTCGCTCCTTCGACCGTCTTGAGTCGCTCCTTCGACCGTCTTGAGTCGCTCCTTCGACCGTCTTGAGTCGCTCCTTCGACCGTCTTGAGTCGCTCCTTCGACCGGCTTGAGTCGCTCCTTCGACCGGCTTGAGTCGCTCCTTCGACCGGCTTGAGTCGCTCCTTCGACCGGCTTGAGTCTCTCCTTCGACCGGCTTGAGTCGCTCCTTCGACCGGCTTGAGTCGCTCCTTCGACCGGCTTGAGTCGCTCCTTCGACCCACCGTTCTGAATCATCTTTTACTTTACCCTTGAGCTGCACATGTTACACAGGAGGATGTGGTAGCCGAGGATGATTTTTCCCTCTTAGGAGTCGGATCAGGATATCATGCCTCTAGTGTGGATTTCCTCCAAACTTGGATACCATAGATACTAGGGATGCATCGAAATTTCAAGCGCCGAAACATTTTGACAGAAAATTGCCTTTTCGGCAAGTCACACCGATAATGGCACCGAAAATGGGGCAGGGCCTGCTGGACAGGGCCCCTCCATTGGTCACGATGCGTCTTCTTTTTTCTGAAAATTAAAGCTGAGCTCCCCATGCAAGAAGCATCTGAGCAGTTACCCTCTGACATCCAAAAACATGATTGATATGTCTATGGATGTGTACATAGTTTTGCATGAAAACTGCCTGCTTGATTATTGCCTCCTTCCTTCTGGGGGATTTTATGAACCCAGTTTACATCTGGTATGGTTACTTGCATGTTCAAATCTTATTGGGCTTTCACACTGGAGTGAATGTTAGTTGTTAAAGGGCGGATTGCAGGCGCTATTTTTAACGCCATAGCGCCTGCAATATGCGAAAGGGGTCTTAAGCAATTGAATTCCCTCCTTGTACTTTCTGAGGGTTCCCTGAATTCCCTCCTTGTACTTTCTGAGGGTTCCCTGAATTCCCCCCTCCTCACTCCACCATTGCTAGGTGGATCAAACAAGTTTTCATTCAAGCTTATGGTTTGATAGATATGGTTGCTCCCTGCCCTGTTGAAGGGTTTGTAAAGGATTTTTGTTTTTTGTATCTTAATAGCTTCCTTTACCTTAATGCAGTGCTGTCTTCATGTCCTCATTGTTCGTTTTCACTCTCAAGTTGCTGTAATCCTTCTCTGATCGCCACACTTCCTGGTTGTCTGTTTCCTGATCACCACAGTACTGGTACAGTACAGAGCTTTCTCTCTGTGGTCACTAATCAAGGAGGTGTGATTACTGTGTGTCTAAAACCCCTCAGCACAAATCACTTTAGTTTTAGAAACCATCACTGCCCTGTATTGGCTCTGTGTCTCTGTACATCAGACAGACAGGAAACAGGCAAAAATAAAACTAAACTGCAGGTACATTATTTCATTATTTTTTTATCTATTTTGAATAATTTTTAAAAGAAATCCGTTAACTCTTATGTCTCTATAACCTGTAAACAGTCATTTCAGCAAAAAAAAGTTTCCTTTAGGTCTTACTCTACCAGATCTGTTAACTTGTGGGCTTTTCAGCATTAGGGATCTGTTTCTCAGATTTGCAAGTGTACCACCTGGGCTTATGTTCACACATTTGTCACATTCTATTGGGTGGTTATTCAGGGATGCTGAAGGTGCTCTTTAAATCTGTCGAGCCTTCTTGACCCATTGGGGCATGTGTTACCCTATATTTGGTCTGCTTTTAGACATCCCAATGGTAATGACTACAGATTCTGCATCTTATGCTCTACCTTTTTGCTTTTTTATGAAACTGAGAGTGAGTGAGCTGGGTTATAAAGGGAAATGTCCCTGCAGCCTTCCCCTTTGCCCAGTGTGCAGTCACCTGAAGGCAGGTGTGTATATATAACACAATGGTAAGGTCTGCAAATCCTGTGAGCCATACTGTACTCCAAGAAGCTGATTTTTACTGTCAAAGTCAAAAATCCTATTGTAGGGCTCATGTTGAAAGTAAATCTCATGGACTTTATATATGGCAGTTCAGAAGACTACATTTGAACTAGCATTGCAGTGTGTTTCTTTGGACACCACAAATCCTCTTAAAGTGCTTTTAAACAGCAAAGAAGGTCAAACTGTTTTTTTTCTTGTCTAAAGCCTCATGCACACGATCCAACTTATTATCTGATGGACGTGTTGTCGGATAATCCAACCGTGTGTATGCTCCATCAGACAATTGTTGGCTGAATTAACAACAAAAGTTGGCTGTTCATGCTCACCAACTGTTGGGCAATAAATCTGCTATGTCGGTTTATCCAGTCGTGTGTACGCAAGTTGGTCCAACTAAAATTCGATGTACAAACACGCATGCTCAGAACCAATGTTAAACATCAGCCAGCAATAGCAATTACCCAAAGGCTGGCGGTAAAGAGCTGAAAAAACACATGGTTTGGTGAATGTTGGCTGAAAAGGTTGTGCCATGTGTATGCAGAACAAGTTCACGGCCAATGCCCTTCGGACCAAAATCCACAGAAACGTTGGTTGGAAGTCCGATCGTGTGTACGGGGCTATAAGCTGCATTTAAAATTTGAACATTGCTGAATATGTTTGAATTTGAAACATGGCATTTGCCTATAACTCCCCTTTACATGAACCCTAAGGCCCCATGCACACGAGACGCAAATGCAAACACATCTAAACACACGTTTTCAAATGCAAAAACCGGCGTTTAAAACGCCCGTTGTTGCCACGAATTTTGTGGCGTTTTGCCGCGTTTACGTTTATAAGCGTTTAGTTAAGAAACATCATAAGACCCTCCCTAAGCTCAAAAAGCAATATTATTTAACCATTTCAGCCATTTTGTGAGACCGAAGTGAGTAGCAGCTGAAAGAGCAGCAGTATACTTGTATTTAGCGTGTCACCTGGCCATACCACCTGCCACAAGTTGTGGATTGTCCACTTGCCACGTCACATGCCACGTCAACTGGCCACGTCACATGCCACGTCAACTGGCCACGTCACATGCCACTTCAACTGGCCACGTCACATGCCACTTCAACTGGCCACGTCACATGCCACTTCAACTGGCCACGTCGCCTACCACGTCACCTGCCACATGTTGTGGATTGTCCACTGGCCACGTCACCTGGCCACAAGTTGTGGATTGTCCACTTGCCACGTCACCTGGCCACAAGTTGTGGATTGTCCACTTGCCACGTCACCTGGCCACAAGTTGTGGATTGTCCACTTGCCACGTCACCTGGCCACAAGTTGTGGATTGTCCACTTGCCACGTCACCTGCCACAAGTTGTGGATTGTCCACTTGCCACGTCACCTGCCACATCACCTGGCCACGTCACCTGCCACAAGTTGTGGATTGCCCACTGGCCACGTCACCTGCCACATCACCTGGCCACGTCACCTGCCACAAGTTGTGGATTGCCCACTGGCCACGTCACCTGGCCATGTCACCTGCCACATCACCTGTCCACGTCACCTGGCCACCTCACCTGCCACAAGTTGTGGATTGTCCACTGGCCATGTCAACTGGCCACGTCACCTGCCACAAATTGTGGATTGTCCACTTGCCACGTCACCTGCCACAAGTTGCGGATTATCCACTGGCCACGTTAGCTGCCATGTCTCCTGGCCACGTCACCTGCCACAAGTTGTGGATTTCCCACTTGCCATGTCACCTGGCCACGTCACCTGCCATGTCACCTGGCCACATCACCTGCCACAAGTTGTGGATTGTCCACTGGCTGTGTCACCTGTCGCATCAACTGGCCACTTCACCTGACACAAGTTTTGGATTGTCCACTTGCCATGTCACCTGGCCACGTGACCTGTCACAAGTTGTGTATTGTCCACTGGCCACGTGACCTGTCACATGAACTGGCCACATCACCTGCCACAAGTTGTGGATTGTCCACTTGCCACGTCACCTGACCACATCACCTGCCACAAGTTGTGGATTGTCCACTGGCCACGTGACCTGTCATATCAACTGGCCACTTCACCTGCCACAAGTTGTGGATTGTCCACTTGCCACGTCACCTGACCACGTCACCTGCCACAAGTTGTGGATTGTCACCTGGCCACGTCACCTGCCACAAGTTGTGGATTGTCCACAATGCAATGCAAGCAATTTTACAGTTTAAGGTTTTTTAATGTTTTTTTATCATTTGCCATCATTTTTGAGATTTCTAATGTAAAAAAATTGGTCACCTTTAAAAACGCCTATAAACGAAATTGCGGCAAAACGCCGGTACCGCGTTTTGCCGCGATTTGCATCTGAAACGCGAAAACATTTGCGTCTGAACCCATTTTTTTGCTTCTGAAAAAACGCGCCTAAACCCAACTGCTTTAAAACGCAAAAAAACGTGAATGTGTGCATGGACACATAGGATAACATTAAATGTGTTCAGGGGCAGTTAAAAAAAATGCCCAAATGCCTCTGTCCACTTGCCATGTCACCTGGCCACGTCACCTGCCACATCACCTGGCCACATCAGCTGCCAAGTCACCTGGCCACGTCACCTGCCACAAGTTGTGGATTGCCCACTGGCCACGTCACCTGGCCACGTCCGCTGCCATGTCACCTGCCACAAGTTGTGGATTTTCCACTTTCCATGTCACCTGGCCATGTCACCTGGCTATGTCACCTGTCCACATCACCTGGCCACCTCACCTGCCACAAGTTGTGGATTGTCCACTTGCCACGTCACCTGCCATAAGTTGCGGATTATCCACTGGCCACGTTAGCTGCCATGTCATCTGGCCACGTCACCTGCCAGAAGTTGTGGATTTTCCACTTGCCATGTCACCTGGCCACATCACCTGCCACAAGTTGTGGATTGTCCACTGGCCATGTCACCTGTCACGTCACCTGGCCACGTCACCTGCCACAAGTTGTGGATTGTCCACTTGCCATGTCACCTGGCCACGTCACCTGCCACAAGTTGTGGATTGTCCACTTGCCATGTCACCTGGCCACGTCACCTGCCACAAGTCGTGGATTGTCCATTTGCCAAGTCACCTGGCCACGTCACCTGAAACAAGTTGTGGATTGTCCACTTGCCACGTCACCTGACCATGTCACCTGCCACAAGTTGTGGATTGTCCACTTGCCATGTCACCTGGCCACGTCAACTGGCCACTTCACCTGCCACAAGTTGTGGATTGTCCACTGGCCACGTCACCTGGCCACGTCAACTGGCCACGTCACCTGCCACAAGTTGTGGATTGTCAACTGGCCACGTCACCTGCCACAAGTTGTGGATTGTCCACTTGCCACGTCACCTGGCCACTTCACCTGCCACATGTTGTGGATTGTCCACTTGCCACGTCACCTGACCACGTCACCTGCCACAAGTTGTGGATTGTCCACTTGCCACGTCACCTGACCACGTCACCTGCCACAAGTTGTGGATCGTCACCTGGCCACGTCACCTGGCCACGTCACCTGCCACAAGTTGTGGATTGTCCACAATGCAATGCAAGCAATTTTACAGTTGTTTAATTTTTTTTAATGGTTTTTCATCATTTGCCATCATTTTTGAGATTTCTAATGTAAAAAAATTGGTCACCTTTTAAAACGCCTATAAACGAAATCGTGGCAAAACGCTGGTGCCGCGATTTGCGTCTGAAACGCGAAAACGTTTGCGTATGAACCCATTTTTTTGCTTCTGAAAAAACGAGCCTAAACCCAACTGCTTTAAATGCAAAAAAAACGTGAATGTGTGCATGGACACATAGGATAACATTAAATGTGTTCAGGGGCAGTTAAAAAAAAATGCCCAAATGCCTCTGAACTCGAGTTTACCAGCGTCTCGTGTGTATGGGGCCTTACTGTGTATGCATCAGTTAGATCTGATGTTTGGGCCTATATTAAGCATGCTCGGATCATACTCCTTCCTATTCTTTGCATAAGATGTTCCTGTGCTAGAGTGATTATATTTGGATGGTAGCTATAATGTTATGTTAATCTGAATCCCTTATTTTGTCAGCAAACGCAGATACCAGACTACGCGGAGCTAATAGTGAAATTTCTTGATGCCTTGATTGACAAATACTTGCCTGTAATTGATGAAGAAGCCAGTGAGGAGTCTTTGCTGACACCTACATCTCCTTATCCTCCCGCTGTGCAGAGCCAACTGAGTATTACTGCAAACCTTAACCTTTCAAATTCCATGACCTCCCTTGCCACTTCCCAGCATTCCCCAGGTGGGTTCTTTACATGTATTTTGCTTTATGTCTAAAAAAGACGAGTGCTAATGGGTGTAAAAATATTTAATAGCTGAATGCCGATAATTTCCTGAGCACCTTGTTGGTGCAATTATTGTGCCATTAATTTGGGTGGGCGAGTGCAAGGTCTTTGTTCATAACGGACAGATTTTTTTTTTAATTCATTTTCACACAATCGCTTGATGAATGAGTGGTTTGCTATGGGTAGTATCTTGATTTTAATATAAATAGCCAACTCTTTTTAATGTTATCCCCCATTTTTATCCCCATTTTGTCTTGTCTTTTCTTTTGGGGGGGGGTATTTACTCTTATTAAGCAGTTGCCTAATATTTAAATTTTGAGCAAAAACAGAACATCAGTGTAAAGTAATGCAAACTTATACTTGTTTTGGTCTTTAATGGTGAATTTTTCGTCAATTACCTATTGCCTTTTATGACAAAGCAGATTGTTTTTTTGCACCGTTAGCTCATCACATCAGTTGTAATTACATAATGCCATACATGTTGTGTCTCATCCATGTGGTGTTTTATTTTCCGCCATTATTCATATTCTTTCTTTTGTGTGTTTATTTTTTTATACCCAACCCTTTCATTCTGTGTCTGTGAAGCTTCTCTGCCTTGCTCTAAATCTGCAGTTTTCATGCAGCCGCTCCCTCATCAAGGTACTTCCTTTCAACCTCTATGCACGAGTTCAGTGTCATGTGCAATAGCTTTGAGCGCTTGGCATGAGCATTTACGTACTAACCTTATACCACCTGGGAGCAGCGCACAGTTGTGGCTTTTGCAAAAAAAAACACACAGGCAACACAACTTTTTGGATATCAATAGTCTTGTTTTATAAATTAAGTGTAAAATAAAATTGGCTTTTTCATTGCTGTATTTTGGAAATAATGCACATTACAGACAGAACTTCACAATAATGAGTTTTTAGCCAGAAAGATGCTGGGTTCTGGGAGGTATCTTTCCTCCATCTAGATTCACATACTTCCTGCTAACACTCTACAGTACATTATTTTTTTAATAAACAATCTGGACATGAATACCTTAACATCTTCACAGAAGAAAAATGTCTCCTTTTCCTAAGCTGCAAAGCCACGCTATGCAGGCATATTTCTGTGTCCTACAAATCAATTTGTTTACATGCTGTGATTAGTACCGTTCCCGCTACTGTTCAAGGCCACTATGGATGCAAGTGTTGAAAGTCTTAAAACCCTTCACTGCAGTTGTGTATCTGCCACCTCTCCTGACAATTCACAAAACACATGGTTCCAGGCTTTCTTTTTGTAAATGGCCAAAAAAAGGGGGGGGGGTGCAAAGACACAACCGCAGTGCCGAGGTCTATGAGGCATTCGGCTCTTGCACCTTGAGAAGCCAGAAAGTATGGGGGGGGGGGGTAGCTGTACTAAACCCAGCATATAAACCTAATGGTTTGCAGGACCAAGAAGTGTGCCTGCCTGATGGCCATTTGCTTCATAGGTACAAAAATATTTGCTGCTGTAAACCTGTTGGGGTTATGCCAAAGTTGGGCCATTACAATCTGGATAAAGCTAATTAATATAGTTTGCCTTTAACTGTCACTTTGTGTGTTATTTTACATTTTGCTTACGCACCCCCCTTTTTGTGTTAAAATCGGCTTGAATTATTGAGCTCTGTAAATGGGCTTTATCCAACAAATGATGTAAGGATACAGTGGGAAAATTAGTCAAACTCTTTGCTTGATATATTGGTGCATAACATTCAGGTACATTTACAATATTTCATATTTACCCAATTTGAACAGACATGTACTAAAATTTTGTTTGGTCCAGACCATAATAAGGGGAGAAGATGGGTACATAACCGCTACAAAGTTTACTGTAAAGGCCCTGCAAGTACAGAAAGTTTCCTGGTGATCTGCTAGAAATGCACTCAGATCTCTACAATATCGAGCCTAATCAAGCTACTTTAGGGGTTTTTGGGATAACACAGGAAGTCTGCAGAGGACACAGACCCACTCTGAATTTCTGACGAGAACAATATATTATTATTTTATTTTGCATGCTATTAACTAATTGCCGACCACCTGCCGTCATATTACTGCGGGACGGTGGCACTGCTACGCGGAAGCACGTAGCGCTACGTCCTCCCTTTAGCAGCTTTTTGGGCGCGCCTGGCGGGTACGATCGTACCCGCCGGGCACCCGCGATTGCTCGTTACAGAGCGGGGAGCGGGAGGTATGTGTGTAAACACATACCTCTTGTTCCTGTCAGCGGGAGAAACGCTGATCTTCTGTCCATACAATGTATGGACAGAAGATCAGTGATTCCCCCTAGTGGGGCCACCCCCCCATACAGTTAGAACACACCAGAACCACACTTAACCCCTTCCCTGCCCCCTAGTGTTAACCCCTTCACTGCCAATGGCATTTTTATAGTAATACAATGCATTTTTATAGCATTGATCGCTATAAAAATGCCAATGGTCCCAAAAATGTGTCAAAAGTGTCCGATGTGTCTGCCATAATATCGCAGTACTGAAAAAAAACGCTGATCGCCACCATTACTAGTAAAAAAAAATAATAATAAAAATGCCATAAAACTACCCCCTTTTTTGTAAACGCTATAAATTTTGCGCAAACCAATTAATAAACGCTAATTGCGATTTTTTTAACAAAAAATATGTAGAAGAATACGTATCGGCCTAAACTGAGGAAGAAAAATGTTTTTTTATATCTTTTTTGGGATTTTTATTATAGCAAAATGTAAAAAATATTGAATTTTTTCAAAATAGTCGCTTTATTTTTGTTTATAGCGCAAAAAATAAAAACCGCAGAGATGATCAAATGCCACCAAAAGAAAGCTCTATTTGTGGGGAAAAAAGGACGCCAATTTTGTTTGGGAGCCACGTCGCACGACCGCGCAATTGTCAGTTAAAGCGACGCAGTGCCGAATCACAAAAAGTGCTCTGGTCTTTGGACAGCAATATGGTCCGGGGCTAAAGTGGTTAAACAATTTGACAAAATGCTACTTAAAGTAAAAAAAAAAAAGAGACATTTGTTGTTGGGGGGTGTACATTCACCTCAACTATAATAGAAAGTTTTGTCACCCTCCCGGATGGAGGAGGTGTGTGAATCACAAGACTGACGAAGATTGTAAAATATTTTAGCTGGTAAAATAGTTCACATATTGACACATTCAATGGTGTGTACTAGGCTTGTTGACAATTTAAATGTGTGATTTAGATTTGTTTCTCGGCTTACCAGCTTCTTGCACACATTGTATGATGTGAACATGTTAGGGAATTGCAGAGCAAGAGCCTTGTCTGATCATCCCCTTATATCTGAACACGTTAAAAAAAAAATCATAGATAGTAAGACCTCTCCTAGATGGTGCCAGGACCCCCAGCTGATAATCCTTCATTTTCCCAAACATGAATAAGGGAGGTTTGGTCAGGTCTTTCAGATATTCCAAAAACATGAGATATCTACCATCAAAATTGTGTGCTTTAGACACCAGCAGAGCTCATCTACCCCTTAAATAAATGTACAAGACCACTATGCATTTTGCTTTTAAAGAGATCTATATAATCCATCTTTATCAACAGCAGTGCCTAAGAGCAGCCACCACAGAACATTTGTATGTACCTCTGCCTAGCCATACTCAGGAAGCAAACTCTAATTTACTCTAACTACAAAACTCTGGCATTCCCATTACTAGGAAAGAAACCCATTTCTGTTTGCTGTGCTACCCCATTGGATGGTGTCTGAGCAGGGAAGTGCTAGAACTGTATTTCTTTCTCGTACATCACGGGACACAGAGCGGCATATTCATTACTATCTGGGTTATATGGAGTACCTTCAGGTGTGGACACTGGCAATCTCAAACAAACAGGAAGTCCCTCCCTATATAACCCCCTCCCCTAGAGGGAGTCCCTCAGTTTTTTCGCCAGTGTCTTAGGTGTTGGTCACGGAATAGCTTTGCTCCACATCCTTGGGATTAAGGGCGGGCTAACCGGATCTGTCCAAGGAGCCTCAGTGCCAAAGTGGACAGTACCCGGGCCCCAAACCGTGGGGTTTTGCCTATAATGCTCCTCTTTGGAGGGCTGGACCCTGGGCCCAGGACTTGGAGTTTGTAAAGACCATAAGTTCCTGTTTGCCGGGGTGCTATATAGGTCCAGGACAGTGGGTACCTTCATAGGACCCCAGGGCCTGAAGGTCTACTACGCTGCCCACGGAGATGGGAGAAGATTGGACCGTTTTGCAAAACGTCCTGCGGCATGGAGCAGGTAAGAGGGGAGCCTGCGGGACTTGGTTTGACAGCAGGCTCTCCAGGGGAGATCTTAAGGGGGGTAGCCTGAGTATGCTCTGCATTGGCACCATGGTCACTATGTCTGATAGACAGGATGCCCTGAAATGTTTCCCCCCATAACTTGATCCCCCTACCTATCTAGGTATGTTTGCTAGCTACCTGCTGCTCGCTGGTTGAAGATCTTTTAAAAAAAAAAAAAAAAAAAAGATCTGTCTCTAGGCTAAAGGGACTCCTTAGGGGCCTGTGTTAGCCTTACCTTGCCGGGATTCAAATCTGCCGCCTGATGCGTCCTCCAACCTGCATTCCTGGGCTCCAGAGTGCGTCTCCTCCTGGGCTCTCCTCCCCCGACAGTCGCGCGCGCGTGCACGCGCGCATGCATATAGAAAATTTTCGCGCCGTTCGGGAGGGGGGGGGGGGGGGGCGGGAGTGTGACTGCAGTGTAGAATGGGCGTGCCTTTAATTGCTGTTATACACAGCAGGCGCGTTCTTAGCTCAGTTCAGAGCTGAGCTGGAAAGAGAGAGGACGTAGAGCTGGCAGCACAGTGACTCCCGGTGGCGAGAAGGGGTACTACATACTGGAGTCAGCTCAAATACTTTTTGTTAAGCCAAAATCCCCTTGGCAACAGGTTGAATGCTGGCAAACATGTTGGGGGTGGGGCTGTATGTGGTGAATAATATATAAAAGAAAACATACTGAGCCCCACCGGTTTTGGGGCATTAGTGATCCTATTGTCCCCTAAACCTTATTTTTTTGTACTCCTGGCTATAACAGTCTGTTGTTGTAAGCGGAGTCCTTCGGTTTTGTATTATGGCTTCCAAGGGTTCAGGATCAAAACAAAAAAAAATAAAAATAAAAATAAAGAGAAAAGGCAAAGACAAAGGGGTTCCTCCTCTGGTTCTGATAATATGCCAATACTTTCCCCACAGGTTATTCCTATAGGGGTCACCCTGGATAAGCCATTAAGGGGGTCTGGTGCTGAGGCTGGCCCAGGTCGGCCCAACCCTGTGTTATCACAGAGGAGATGCTAGCCGTCACCCTAGGGGGGCTAGAGAAAAGAGGTTAACAGCTATGATCGCTGGCTCTTTTTCTGGCAAGAAGCGGACTAGATCCCCATCGCCAAAAGGGACAGAACCTAGAGGATCTACCACTGTAGAATCGTTTTCAGCCTCCCAGGCGGAGAGTCTGTGGGTCCAGTCTTTGACAGACATGGTCCGCTTGGCATTCAATTTGCCATTTCCAGAGCCTCAGGTTCCTGCGGTATCCTCTTTGGGTTCTTTTAAAAGCGCCTTTAAGCAACGCAGCTTTTCTGGCCCATCCTCTGTTAGAGGAATTGGTTTTTCCAGGATTGGGACGACCGGACAGAATTTTTTCTGCCGCCTAAAGCTGACGAGAGGGTAGTCTTTATGCACGTCTGCCAGCAAATATTTGTGCTTGCAGGCACTCTTTTTCCCCTGACCAAGTGCTCTTTAAAAGGGGCCCGGATGGCTCAGTTGGTAGAGCATCGGACTTTTGACCTGAGGGTCCAGGGTTCAGGTCCCGGTTCGGGCACTGCTTTTCAACTACCCGTGAGGTCCTTGAGGCCGCATCTCCCGGAAAGCGCCCGATCTCGTCTGATCTCGGAGGCTAAGCAGGGTAGGGCCTGATTAGTGCCTGGATGGGAGACCACCTGGAAGGTTTTCTGTTATTTACCCTATGGAAAATAAATTTTTCTAAAGAAAGGGGGCGCTCCTAACGGTGGACGCAGCCATCTCATGGGTGAATAAATCATTAACTGGCCTAAGGGGAAACATACAAATGTTTAAGGTCCCGGTCGATAAACGTTTAGAGACACTTTTTCCAGCATCCCTGGCTACAGCCAGCAGTGGCTACAATTGGAGTTTTTTTCAGGCATTAAGGAACCAGACAAAACAGATGCTTAGACATCCCTGCCCGATAGGCAGAGGAGTTATTGGATATTCCCAGAGCTCTGTGCTTTGCGGTAGAGGCTATAAAAAGACTCCATCCAGCAGGCGTCTCGTTGTCACTATTTTTAGTGCATATGAGAAGGCTCTTTTGGTTGAAGAACTGGGCGGCCGAGCCCCATGTAAAAGACTGCTGGCAGGTTTGCCCTTCCATGGAAAGATCTGGATAAATACATTCAGACTGTTTCAAGTGGCAAAAGTACCCTTTTACCAGTCAAAGGAAGTTCCGGGGTCCTGCGTTTAAAAGGGCAGCTCCCCCCGGTTCCAGGGCCCTCAAATTTCAGGCAGTACGGTCCTCCTGCGCGATCAAACTTTTAACAATGGATCGCAAGGACAGGCTTCTGGGGATCGGTCCCCGACAGAGGGGGTCCGATCATCTGTGGCCGCAGGCTACAGATTAGAATTTCTAAAATTTCCTCCACAAGGAAGGCCTCAATGCGGGCAGCATTGGATCACCTGCTTTACCAGGGCATAATGGTAGAGGTACCAGCCCAAGAACAGGGGCTAGGTTTCTATTCCAATCTGTTTGTCATACCAAGGCTCATTGGCAATGTCAGACCAATTTTTGACCTAAAAGGTTTAAATGCTTACCTAAGGGTTCGCTCTTTTCCGGATAGAATCCGTTTGGCCAGCAGCCGCCACACTCCAGAAGGATCGGGCTTCTATAGACATAAAGGAGGGTTACCTTCATGTACCAGGTCTTTCAGCCACATCAAATATTTTTGTTTTTACGCTTCGCAGTGATACAGCGTCACTTCCAATTTGTGGCGCCCCCCTTCGGGCTGGCTACGGCCCCCGGGTATTCACGAAGGTCCTAGCTCCTATTCTAGTCAGTCCAAAGGATCCAAGGGATCTCGGTCCTAGCATACCTGGACGACCTCTTAATCATAAGATCACTCACTTCCTTGGTGGAATGCGTAGTAGCCCTCATGGTTCAGTACCTCGAGAGGTTCGGCTGAGTCCTAAACCGGGGAAAGATCAGCATTTCAACCTACAAAGCAGTTGGAATATCTCGGCACGAGATTAGACACAGAACAGAAGATGGATGTTCCTGCCCCTGGTAAAGGTCGAGGCTATCAAGAGATTGATTCAGTTGGTTCTAAGCAAAAAAGAGCCAACTATTCGCCTATGTATGCGATGGCCATGTTCGAAGCAATACCACACGCTTCCACGCTCGTGTCCTACAGGCAGCAATTCTAGCAGCTTGGTTCTGCCCAGTGGTCTGGAAGGCTGGAGAGCGGTCTTGAACAAGTTCACTCGCCAAGGAACTTGGGCAGAGGCGGAGAGGCAGCTGCCCATCAAGGTCTGGGAGTTCTGAGCGGCTCAGCTAGCCCTCCTGGCATAGACATCCAGATTACAGGGGTCCTCGGTGAGAAGTCATTCAGACAAGGCCACAGCGGTGGCATATAGGTGAACCACCAAGGGGGAACCAAGAGTCAAGCCACTCGGAGTGAGAGGAGCTTGGTTTTTCGGTGGGCAGAGGTTTATGTACCCTGCATATCGGCGACATTTATTCCCGAGGTGGACAACCTGCAGGCGTACTTCCTAAGTCGCCAAACCCTGTCGCCGGGGGAGTGGTCTCTGCATCCACAAGTTTTTTCAGACAATCTGCCAGAAGTGGGGAGTGCCAGACGTGGAGGTCATGGCATCAGGATTCAACAAGAAGCTAGACAGGTTCATGTCTCGAACGAGGGACCCTATGGCCTGCGGAACCGATGTGTTGGTTTGCCCTTGGCATCAATCATAACTTCTATATGCATTTCCCCCACTGCAGTTACTACCCCGCCTGCGGCGCAGGATCATACCACAGGCTGGTTATCCTGGTAGCCCCAGCTTGGTACCGGAGGGCATGGTACTCACTAGTCCTGAAATTGGCAGCGGGAGGCCCTTGGACTCTGACTCTAGGGCCAGACCTACTCTCACAAGGCCCGATCCTCCACCCTGCATTACGGCGTCTAGATTTGACGGCCTGGCGGCTGAATCCCTGATTCTCAGGGGTAGAGGTCTGTCTAGGCAGGTAATCCCTACCCTCATTGAGGCTAGAAAGCCGGCCTCCAGGGTAATTTTGTTACAGGGTTTGGAGGGCCTACGTAGGCTGGTGTGAGGCTAAGAGATGGGTTTCCCGCAAGTATACCATTGATAGAGTATTACGTTTCCTCCAGCTAGGAGTGGATAAAGGCCTGGCATTAAGCACGATCTAGGGACAGATTTCAGCCTTATCAGTGTGATTTCAGAGGCCGCTGGCCGCCCACTCGCTGGTTAAGATCTTCGTACAGGGAGTCTTACGTGTTAATCCTCCGGTCAAATCACCACTTTGTCCATGGGACTTAAATCTTGTTCTGTCAACTCTACAGAAACAACCCCTTGAGCCGTTGGCTGAGGTACCTTGGTTTTACTGACTAGAAAGTCGGTATTTCTGATCACCATAGTTTCGGCCAGGAGAGTATCGGAATTGGCAGCCTTATCTTGTAAGGAACCATATCTCATTTTACATAAGGATAGGGCGGGGTTCCGTCCTCATTCTTCCTTTCTACCAAAGGTTATATCCAGTTTCCACCTGAACCAGGATGTGGTACTTCCATCCTTCTTCCAAAACCCACCTCTAGAAAGGAGGGGTTGCTGCATACGTTGGATATTGTCAGGGCCATAAAGACCTATCTTAAAGCTACAGAGAAGGTTCGGAAAACGGATGTGGTGTTCGTTTTACCGGAAGGGCCCAAGATGGGTCAGGCAGCTGCTTGATCCACCATCGCAAGATGGATTAAACAATTAATCGTTCAGGCCTGCGGTTTGAAGAGGTTGCCTCCTCCTTTGTCGGCAAAGGCCCATTCTACCAGGGCCATGGGCACCTCCTGGGCAGCACATCATCATCAGATCTCTATGGCTCGAATATGCAAGGCAGCAACGTGGTCGTCAGTCCACATGTTTACAAAATTTTATCAAATGGACGTAAGAAGGAATGCGGATACAGCCTTTGGGCAGTCAGTACTACAGGCCGCGATTCAAGCTCCTCAGGATCTGAGGGGGCTCCCTTGATTTGATTTGAGATTTACATTTCTCGTTTAAGATTGGATTTACTAGTATTTGAGTATACCTCTAAATTAAATCCTTCTTTGGAAGATGTCTCCCTCCCCTCATTAAAGCATTGCTTTCGGACATCCCAGATAGTAATGAATATGCCGCTCTGTGTCCCGTGATGTACGAGAAAGAAAAAGGGATTTTTAAATACAGCTTACCTGTAAAATCCTTTTCTTGGAGTACATCACGGGACACAGAGCTCCCACCCCTCTTTTTGGGAACATTTTGGGAGGCATACTGCTTGCTACAAAACTGAGGGACTCCCTCTAGGGGAGGGGGTTATATAGGGAGGGACTTCCTGTTTGTTTGAGATTGCCAGTGTCCACACCTGATGAAGGTACTCCATATAACCCAGATAGTAATGAATATGCCGCTCTGTGTCCCGTGATGTACTCCAAGAAAAGGATTTTACAGGTAAGCTGTATTTAAAAATCCCTTTATTTGTAGCAAAGGGGACACCCCACTTCTCTGGGTAACAAAAACATTTTTATTGCAGGATAGGAAATTGCTGTCTCTATGGTAGAGGTCGACCGATATTTGGCCATTTTTGTAAAATCGGCATCGGCCGATTATTGTGAAAAAATCGGCCAATTCACGGCTACAATATCCGGCCCCGCATGGCCCCCTACAGTACTGTACTGACCAGTCACCAGTCCCCCCGCTCCCGCATTCATGTATCCTCCATCCGCATGGCTACAGAACAAAATTACAGATTTGAATGTCATCGCGCCGTCCCCCCGCCCCCTCCCTCGGCGTGCTGTGTTAGAGGGAAACAACCATTGGCTGCTGCTCCTTCGTGCTGTTAGGAAGAAACAACCATTGGCCCCGCCCACTCCCTCTCTGTGCTGTGTTAGGGAGAAACAACAACTGCCGCCTGACTTAGTAACTCCCCCAAGCAGGAGATCGTGGCCAGCAATAGCTCTGTCTCCCTTCCCTGCTGAGGCGGAGCCTGCTTGCATTACACTCTAGTTCTAATCAATGATTGGCTGGTCAGCTCATCTGCATGCACCTAGCCTATCAGGTGCATGCAGATAGATTAGAATACCAGTATGTATGGAGGCTAAGTTGCCTAAAATTGTGTGCTACTGCGCCCCCTGCAGAATTTATTTATTAATGTATTTATAAAGTGAAATCTGGCTGAGGCTGGCATTGAGAAAATGGATGAGGATGACTTTGGGTGTATATCAGAGTTACATTGTGGAGATCCTCTTCACAATGTCATCCTCATTCATTTTCACAATGCACTGCAAATCAATTATCTTTGTTACCACAATGCTGCACCACCCACGCCTAGCACCACCCATTCCTCTTCACAACGCAGCACCACCCATTCCTCTTCACAACGCAGCACCACCCATTCCTCTTCACAACGCAGCACCACCCATTCCTCTTCACAACGCAGCACCACCCATTCCTCTTCACAACGCAGCACCACCCATTCCTCTTCACAACGCAGCACCACCCATTCCTCTTCACAACGCAGCACCACCCATTCCTCTTCACAACGCAGCACCACCCATTCCTCTTCACAACGCAGCACCACCCATTCCTCTTCACAACGCAGCACCACCCATTCCTCTTCACAACGCAGCACCACCCATTCCTCTTCACAACGCAGCACCACCCATCCCTCTCCACAAAGCAGCACCACCCACACCTAGCAAAAAAAAAAAATCGGGCCAAAATATCGGCCGCAAAAATCGGCATTATATATCGGCCAACGCCCGCCCTGATTTCTAAATATCTGCATCGGCCATAGAAAAACCCATATCGGTCGACCTCTACTCTATGGTCAACCTTAGGGTGTCTCTGTTGCTCCTCCAGTGGAATTGAGACATCTTTGGACAGCAGCACTGACAATATCGCTTTATTTTTAAATACCCCAATGCTAGTGTTGGGGGGGGGGGGGGTTACTTATGGTCATTATATGGCTACATGAAGACTGCTCTGTTTACTTACTATATAAAGGCTTTGTGTTATGCTTATTACTGCTGCAAAGTCATTGTGTATACCAACCTTGGTGTGAGTGTGTTTGTTTGTTGAGAGAGAAAACTATACAGCCTCTACTAGGTCAGGGATATGCAACTTTTGAGAGGGGGAGATCTACCTGAGCAACATGGAAAAGAGCAAAGTTCAACCAGCTGCAGCGCCTTTTTTTTTTTTTATTTAAAAAAAAATCAACTAGCAAGTCATGAATAAAAATTATGGCATGAAGAAAACTTTTAAAAGCATAGTAAAACAAAGGTCACTGTGTAAAAAAAAAAAAAAAAACGTGCCCTGGTCCGATCATGTGTCAGTTAATGGCGGCTGCAGGGGAGAAAGCGTGTGATGATGACTGATAAAGACCTGGAGTGTTGATGACACCCTAAGGTTCCCATGTTAGTCAAGGTTGGCGCTCCTTCTCCCCTGCATATACTGCTGGATCACACAGGTGAGAAAACATGACCAGATTGGAGCAGTCTGAAAATAGGTTAGTCAGCATATGAGTTGGGGGTAAGGGGGCAGTTTTTAAGGCTAGTGCAAGCTGGAATTTTACTTTCAAACCTCCTTATTGGTGGCTTGTGGCACTTTTTGGGGAGGGGGAAACTGGGTACCTTGTTTGGCAAGTACCAGCTCCCATTTCTCCTTTCCCCCTAGTCTTCTGGGACACATCACAGGTCCCAGAAGACACTGGGACTATTTGTAAGGCACAGTGCGGCTTACCCATGTGCAGTAGGAAACAGGCTGTTAAGCCACAAGGCTTCACTTCCTGTTTCCCCTACTAGACATGTCGGCACCCAAAGCCAATTGAGGAATCGGCTACGGTGGGGACATTGGCATAATTTTTGTTTAAAAGAAAGCTTTATCTTACTTGGAGGCCAACGAATCCACCGCTTGTCGGTCCTCTTTACCGGACATGTTTAGGGACATAGGGGCAAATCACCTTTTTTTGGAAAGTGTCTCCATTTTGGATTAAGTTAGGAGGAATTTGGACTCCTGTCAGGTTTTTTTTTTTTTATTTTGGGTGCTGCCTGTGACCTCATTAGGGAGATTCACCCTTCCTTTTTTGTATTTTTTGGAGGGATTTACTCTCAATTTCTGTTTTGGCTACGAGACAGGAAGTGAAGGGAAATCTCCCCAATGGGACGCAGGGGGAGGGTAAAATTGACAGAAGTGTTTAGCCCTCTTACTCTACCCAAAATGAAAAAAATGCCTATTCTTTAAAGCAAATGTCCAGGGAAGGAAAACAAAAGGTATTTAGTAATTATCCTGCAGTACATGCACATTTCCAGGTGAAAGGTTTCTAGAATCAAGTTTGTATCCCTTAAACCACCTCCCACTCGCCATATAGTAAAATTACAGCGGGCAGGATCACCTCTCGTTCTGGGACGATGTCATATGGCACATTCCTGTGCATGAAGGTGGGACAGGGTAGTGGTGGTCACGCTGTTTCTCTAGGAAACGCAATTAATGACCCTGCAAGTACAGAACATATCTGGTTGTTCTGCTAAAAATACACTGAAGTCTTCCTTTCTAGTTGTGGGCTGACGGCACACAGCTTTAAGTACGCTGAATGTTGTCAGCCTTGCCAATATTCTTTTGGTAAACTTCTCAACCACTTCCACTCTCAGATCACTACAGCATAAAGGTTAATCAATCCGCAAGGATAAAAACTTAGAAAGGCTCTTTGGGATAACGCAGGAAATCTACAGAAGACACAGGACAGCTCTGAATTTCTTTTTGCATGCTATCATATAAATTTGACAAAATGATACTTAAAGTATGTTAAACAGACCAAAAGTGAGCAATAAAGAGAAATGAATTGTTGGCGTGTACATTCACTTTAACCATAATAGAGAAAGTTTTGTCACCCTCCCGGATATGCAATGTAGAGGAGGTGTGTGAATCACAAGACTAACTTAAAAGATTTTCAAATATTTTAGCTGGTAAAATAGTTCACATATTGACATATTCAATAGTGTGTACTAGGCTTGTTGACAATTGAAATGTGTGATTAGATTTAGTTTCTCAGCATACCTGCTTCTTGCATACATTGTATGATGTGAACTTGTTTAGGGAATTATATCGCAGCACAGATGCCAGAGGATTGTCTAGTTCATGCCTTTATATCTGATCACAGAATATAGGGGAAGACCTCTGTCCATTTAAGTATGGTGCCAGGACTTGGTTATCCTACACTTGCCCAAACACTCATGAATAGGGTAAAATTGGTTGGGTCTTTCAGAGATTTCCAGAAAATTTGGAAAATCTGTCAGCAAAATCGAATACTTTAGACATTGGCAGAACTTCTCTACAAAGTGTACCCCTTTAAATTTTCAAGTGTATGCGTCAAATATTTTTAGGGTAGACACACCAGGTGCATTTAAAGCAGTAAAGTTTGTTTTTTCTCTTATTCCTACAGATACCGTAAGCCTAAAATATGGCTTACCTGTAGGTATAGTAAATGTAAATATCTCTTAAATGTGCACTGGGCTCTAAATGGAGAGTACACTCGAGTGGGCCGTCCATTTAGAGCACTGTGCAGCAATCATGATTCATGCGTTGGGGAGAGGGGTGACGGTCATTGCGGCCCAGGCATTCAAACGGGAAGGAAGACTGAGTGAATGATGGTTGAGCCCCTGTCAGCAGTGACGGCATGCCACTGGAGTGATCTGCTTTACAGGTAACTTGTATACTAGCACATTGATATAGTCAACTTTCAGCTACGACATTCAGTGTTGATGGAGGAATCCCTCTTGCTGCGCCATTGCATTCTGATAGCGGGATGTTTCCCCACTGTCAGAATACAATAGTCGCTGTTGCTGGCTATAGCCAGTGGCAGTGATCATGCAACAAAACCTGACAAACTGGTTGTACTGAGGTTGATTAGAGTGACTTCAGTACAAGCAATCTGCCCCATAGAGTGCTTAAAGTATTCATACCCCTTTAAATTCACATTTGTCATGTTACAACCAAAAACATAAAAGTATTTTTTTGGAATTTTATGTGATAGACCAACACAAAGTGGCACATAATTGTGAAGTGGAAGGAAAATGATGGAATGTGTGGCATGCATTTGTATTCAGCCCCCTTTACTCTGATACTCCCAATGACAATCTAGTGGAACCAATTGCCTTCAGAAGTTACCTAATTAGTAAATCGAGTCCACCCTGTGTGTGGTTTAATCTCGGTATGATACAGCTGTCTGTGAAGCCCTCAGAGGTTTGTTAGAGAACCTTAGTGAACAAATGCCATCATAAAGGCCAAGAAACACAGCAGACAGGTCAGGGATACAGTTGAGAAGTTTAAAGCGGGGTTAGGTTATAAAAAAAAATCCCAAACTTTGAACATCTCGCAGAGCACTGTCCATCATCCCAAATTGGAAAGTGTATGGCACAACTGCAAACCTAAGACATGGCGGTCCACCAAAACTGATAGGCTGGGCAAGGAGAGTATTAAAGATGGAACCAAGAGGCCCATGGTAACTCTGAAGAAGGTGCAGAGATTCACAGCTCAGGTGGGAGAATCTGTCCACAGGACAATTTTTAGTAGTGCACCCCACAAATCTGGGCTTTTATAGAAGAGTGGCAAGAGGAAAGCAATAAGTTCCATTTGCAATATGCCATGTGGGGGGCACGGCAAACCTGTGGAAGAAGGTGCTCTGCTCACATGAGCCCAAAATTCAACTTTCTCTTTCGTCCATGGACGCACACAGCTTCCTTATAGTCTTGACTGTAGGGTTATGTTCCGTCTATTAGGAGAGGACTAGGCAGACATGTTAATGGTTAAAACATGTAAACTATAGGAAAGCTGAAACAGCCCCGCCCAGGGGGTGGTGGTTCTGGTCATAACCTTTCACACTGCTCTGAGCAGCTCCGTTTTTTTCTGCCTAGTAGAGAAGGACTTGGCTCCCTTATGGGCCCATGGTCTGGGGAACTTTTTATTAAAGATGTCAATTTTTTTTTATTTTTTGATCCTGAGATCTTCTATCATTTGCCGAATGAGTGACAGGCTGGATAATCTGTGAGCCAGCTTTCTGTAATAAAGAGACAGTCTAAATCGTGTTGTAGAATGAAATCATGGATTTCTACTCTGTGTCTTACTGCCGATCTAGTATTGATCAAAGCACATGATACGTGCTTGGGTTGAGGTGGGTGACTGATTTTTTTGTCGATCGTCAATCGATCCTCAAAAGTCGCTCAATTCTTAGGGCCTTTTTGGTGACGGCTGGTAGTATTGTGTCAAATTGCCTCAGGCCCCAAATGGTTTCTGCAGAGTTCTGGCGATTAGCCATAGTGGCTCGTCACCAGGGGAGGGGGGGGGGGGCGGGGGAGTTGGTGGTCAGATGGCTGTGGGGAGAAGATTCCTTGAATCCTCTCTCCCCGCTTAGTTTTTGGTCCAGAGGAAGGCAAAAAAACCCTGGCCGAGCTATGCCAATGTGCTGGGCAGGGAAAAAAATTCCTTCCTGATCCCTAAGAGGCGACCGGTACAAACCCTGGATCAAAAATGCTAATGGGTTGTGAGGGGATAGGGTGAAAGGTGTTTCTGATGCTGGGGGGGGGGGTGTACCAAGATGGCAGCCGGGTTGACACAGGGCCCAGGTCGGGGGGCTTTCAACTGGCTGGAAACACCAGAAAGAGGCTGGTTGGGTAAGTTTGGAGGTGGATGGGGTCTTCCACGGGTGAGGGGGGGTATGCTGGGCGAATCTGGGGGTGATCCAGGGCGCTGATGCGGTGCGCCGCTAGGCCGCGGTTGAAGCCGCGGTCTTTCCTAAGCATAGGCTGGCGCGGACCGTCGAAAAAGACGGGAACCAGCTGCGGAGGAGGGGTGGTGAGGGGGGGTGCCTCGATTGTGGTCTGGGGTGACCGGTGGCCTGATTTCTGGGATCGAGGGGGCTGCGGCTTATCCTGAAAAGGACGGCCGCAGGGGGACAGGCAGGTTTTACCTGTCAGCTGGTCAGATGGTGCCCAAAGGAGGGGAAGAGTCTGCTGGAGAAAAAGGCTGGAGGGGATCCGCATCCAGGTGCGGGCTGAAGCTGGTTGGAGCTGGGCTGGAGAGACCCTGCCTGCTAGCCTGCTGCCTACATCTGCCTGGAGCTAAAGCAGCATGCGCCTACTCCTAGGAGGCGAGTGCCGATGTGGGCTCCTGCTGCTAATCCGCTGCCTGTCTGACTGACTGATCCAGCTGTCTGCGTCACAGTGGGCCGTGGATGGCAGCTACTCCGTACTGCTCAGAAGTGGGTCTGTCAGGAACGCACCAGCATTCCTCGCAAGGGCGTGTAAGTACTCTTCTCCCGTCTCTGCAGGATGAAACAGCTGGGCTTCCTAGGGGCGGTCGATTTGGGGGTCCCAGGGGCTGCGGTGGTCAACTCTGGGTGGTCTGCTATGGGGGGTCCTCCGCTCCAGGCCACTGTTCCACATCTTGTCCTCTGCGCCGTTTTTCTTGATTCAGCGCCATTTTCTTGTGGCCACGCTGCTGCTATTAACAGTATTGTGTAAGGACTTCTGCGCTACTATGTAAAATAGAAGCCTTCCTAGATAAACAGTAAATAAAAATGCAGCAACAACTCCGCAGTGTGTACACAACAGCAACAAGTGAATATATAAAATAAGGTTATTGCGCAAAATACATAAGTGGTGAGGTGAGAGTTCTGGGAGACCAGCGGACTATCCAATTCAACAGATGCTGGACCAAGGAGAGTGGTCACTAATCTGCCTCCATTTCCTAAGGTGGGTCGTGCCAGACGTGGATCTTCTGGGTTCTCGACTCAATCGGAAGGTGTTGAGGTTCGTGGCCATGTCAAAAGATCCTTGGGCGGATGTGACAGACGCGTTGGTGACCCCATGGAGACAGTATCGGCTGATATATGCATTTCCCCCACTGAAACTGCTTTCTCGTCTGCTCCACAATCTGATCCCAATGATCCTAATTGCTCCATATTGGCCTTGGCATCCCTGGTATGCCGACCTAGTATGCCTGGTGGCGGATGTTCCTTGGCGACTACCATTGCGAGAGGACCTAAAGCCCCATTCACGGACAAGTTGCGCAAACGACGTAAAATCTGAAAAATTTGACGCGGTCCCGACGTCCATACTTAACATAGGATGTGCCATCTTTTTGGTGGTTTATCTTTGTCGGAAAACGCCTTACGTAAACCGCGTAAATTCACTGCGTCGGCCGGGCGTACGTTCGTGAATAGGTGTATCTCGCTGATTTACATATTCTAGGCGTAAATCAGCGGGGAACGCCCCTAGCGGCCATATCTTAACAATTTTTAACCGTATCTCACTTAAGAAAACGCTTAACTATATGCGGGCACAGATTCAGAGTTATGACGGCGTATCTACTGATACGCCGGCGTAACTGTTACTGAATCTGGCCCTCTGTGTCCCGTGGTGCACTCAAAGAAATGGATTTTACAGGTTTTTAAAATCCTGTTTTTTGGGCCTAAAAGCAAAACGCTGGGTGTGGTGGAAAATTAACACTTCCACTGCACAATTATATGCCACTTTGTGTTGGTCTATCACTATAAAATTTACGTTTTTTAGTTGTAACATGATAACATTTTGAAAATTTCACGGGGTATGCATACTTTCAAGGCACTGTAGATGGATCGATTTCAGATAGTTCCTGCTAAACTAGTTGAATTTTGATTAGTCTAATGTCCATGGGAGGTCTACCACCCTCTATAAAGAGTTGATCAGGCAGATTAACAAGCTTGACCCAATTGCCATTGATGGCAGCATCTTCCAGTAATACTCATCCCCTTCCTTTTTCCATTTCAACATGCATGATGTTTGGGCAACCTAAGCTGTGTTTTTTTTACCGATCATGTATATACATAGTTGAATGGGATTTTTAAGGTGCATGAATAACACAGAAAATGTGTGTGTGTGTATATATATATATATATATATATATATATATATATATATATATATATATAAAAAAATAGTTTTATTTATACTAAATTAAATAAATGGAATATAAAGGATCCATCATATAATGAAATAGTTTCAAATATGCATAATGACAAATCTCTCTACATGTTTCGCCATTCGATTTGGCTTCCTTAAAGGGGTATTCCAGCCAAAATGTATGTTTATTAAAAGTCAGCAGCTACAAAAAGTGTAGCTGCTGGCTTTTAATAAACAGACACTTACCTGCTCCAGCGACGCGCCGGCCGGGGCTCTACTCCTCTCCCCCGGCCGGCATCCTCATTGATACTGTGGGCACCTGGCCGTGACAGCTTTCGGCTTCACGGCTGAGCACCCACTGCGCATGCACGAGCGGCACTGCGCATGCGTGCCCGGGCCGGCGCTGAGCCGTCCCATTGGACAGGCGATCGCCTAAGACCTGTCAGTGTCCTAGGCGAACGCCTACAGGGAGGGGCTGCTGTAGGCGATTAAGCTTAATCGCCTAACCAGCCCCTCGGCGGAAGGAGGAAGTGGGACAAGAAAAACCACTCCTCCTGAAGCCCCCACTCCCCCCCCCCCCCAAAAAAAAAAAAGTTACATGCCAAATGTGGCATGTAAGGGGGTGAGGAGTGGGATAATTAGAAGTTCCAATTTTGGGTGGAACTCCGCTTTAAGAGTTTTTTTTTTTTTGTCAAGCACTACTGAACACAAAAAAGCAAAATCACACAAGATGGACAAGAAATATATAGGAATAAGATAACACAATTTTAACACAAATATATAAAAATGACTAGACAACAGTCCATATAATATTCAAATAGGCCCAGGGTATACTGCTATAATTTAAAATGTACCTGTAAATATTGATGGAAAAGCCTAAACACAATTTAAAGGCTACATTAGGCGGAAAACCTAGGATAGTCACATGGTGTACCATAGAGGGGGCGAGAATACTTTTGACCAAGCGCAAATATACAGATGCACATTCATGAGATGCTTGAAGTAGGCAGAGGACCTTCTGGAGAGGCAAAACAAAACTAATTATATGTATATAGTTGTGTGTATTTATTCAAACAATGATATTAACATATCCATATGAATGCTCAAAGAGAAAAGAAGGGAATACCTGGCCCTAAATAAATGTTTATTGGCAGTGATTTAAAAACCAAAAAGCCTCAAGGTTTTTCCAAACTTTCCACAAGGAATGTCCGCTCTATGAAATAGAATTCACAAAACAGTCAAGTTTTGTTTTAAAGGAAAAACCCCAAAATTGAACATAAGTCTCTATCCAAAAAGCAGGTCAATACCTTGAAGGTGCAGATGAATTAATAAGGCGTTCAGGTTGAAAAAACATCCAAAACCGCATACACAGCAATCATCTTTTAATTAGGCTGTAAAGATAAATACAAACTCCTTAAAGTATGGGCCACGTAAACCTCAATGAAAGAATCCATTCCAAGAGAATATGAAAAACCTTACCACTTATCTAATGTATGATGTCTTTCCCCAGAACGCTGGCCTTGCCAACAAACAAAAACAAACCGCACCTCTTATAGACCCCCTTCCTCTTTCCCATTGGGCATACATGGTGCCAAAATCAATGGGAGGAGCGGGCGCATCAGTTCCCATAGCCGGAAAATAACGATTCAGATCTGGACAATCCAGAAGGACCGGAAATGCGTGACTCCGTGTACTGGAAATGACGCAAGATCGTCCGGAAGCATGGCAGAGACGCATCTGAGGCTCAAACAGGTAAGGGCAGACCTGGCAAGCAAATAGAAACCAAATACTGGATGCAAGCCTCCACCATTTCACATCCAAACACAACCGAAACTTAAAGTACCGGGATGAAAAGCTGGTTAAAGGCCAAATTGGCCAGAAACTGAGACACTTTGGCAGGTCACCGAAGACGGGCGACGCCAGCCAAAATGACCAGAGAATCAACCCTGGGCATCAGGATGGACACCCTGGGTGCCTGTATGGTCACCTGACTCAATAAGGCACTGCTCCTAAGAAAAGATATTTAAAAAGAAAAAAATATAGGAAAGCATCCCAAAACATGAACCCAAGAAGTCATTTGAAATTAATGGACTATATCGAGTCATCCACAACACCCAATAATACAAATAAATTAAATCTGTTTGTTACAGAATACAATACAGAAAACATGGCTGGGTATCACCCTAGAGGAACGGTTTGAAACTGATACTCATTGTGCCCTGGATACCGGGTCGCTGCCAAGGAGTGGATCCATTTAGTCTCTCTTTGTAGGAGGCTCTTAACATTCCCACCTCTTTCATTCAGAGGTAAATGTTCTAATGCAAAAAATGTCATCCTTGATGGATCAAAGGAATGAAATAAGCCATTATGTCTGCTTATGGGGGTCTCCATTTTCTTCTTTTGAATAAGAGATATATGATCTCTAATTCTGTGGAAGAAAGGTCTCTTTGTTTTTCCCACATTTCATAAGGTAGACAACCCCAACCGACTGGCAAAACACTTGGTCTATATATAACTCCATTTGGAAGAAGTATTTCAGTGAAATTGAACAAAAATTTGCAGAATTCACATCGGCCGCAAGGAGCTGTACCCCTACGGTTAGCCTTAGTTTTTTTGTTTGAAGTTGGTCTTTCCAGGACCTGGATTTTCTATAAGTAATTTGAGGAAATGGCTTAATGTATTTAGAGATATCCGCTGATGAGGTTAATAAGGGCCAAAACTTTTGAATAATCTTTTTAACTTTTTGATGTTCTGCTGAGAATCTCATCAAATGTACCTGCTGACCAGTTGCTGGACTTCTTTTTTTGGGATGAGTCAAGTCAGCCCTATTTTTGTTTTTGCCCCGTTTTTGTATGCTTTTTTAAGAATAGAACAACTGTAGCCCCTGTTAATTGGTCAAGACTGCAGGGCCGAAGCCTCTCGTTCAAAATCATGATCTTGGCTACAATTTCTTCCAATTCTTAAATACTGTCTGTACGGTATGCTCTGCACCAAAGACTTTGGGTGAGAGCTTGTAGCGTGTAAGATCGTATTGCCAGCAGATGGCTTTCTAAATGGGGAAGAACCCAAAGTGCCATCTGCATTCAAACAAATGGAAATATCCAAAAAAAAGTATTATCTTTTTAACACGGGTCATAGTGAATTTCAAGTTGTAACAATTCTCGGCCACCATTAACATAAGAGGATAATTCTTCAAGGGAGCCGGTCCATACGACAAATATATCGTCAAAGCGATGCCAGATCATAACCTGCTCAAAAAAGCTCTCTAAATCTGTCTGAAGAGAAGATCTCCCACTCCCACCCCCCAGGTACAGATTGGCGTACGATGGGGCACACTTAGTCCCCATTGCAACACCCTGGACATGGCGGTAGTGGGAGCGATCGAACACAAAGATGTTGTTTGTTAAAATAACAGCAAATGCAGGATAAACTGATTATAATTAGAAGCACCAGGCCCTCTCTCTGATAGCCCTCCACAACTCTGATCCCCCCCCCCCCCCAATCATGGGGAATGGAGTTGTAGAGTGTAGGGTTGTCCCGATACCAGTACTTGTACTCCCGCAAATACCCCCGATACTCAAATAGAATACTCCCCCCCCCCCCCCGCCGCCGCCGCCAACTCTGCCGCCTTAAAAGCAAATTCGACCCTGCCGCCATATATACAAAGCCGCCGCCAACATTATAGGCACCTTGAATAGCTGTTTTCCCGCTGCGTGTGTATAGACACTCCCCCTTGCTCGGATCTGTCCAATCCCGAGCAAGAGGGAGTGTCCTTAACATGGCACGCGGCAGGGAAAAGAGCTATTGAAAGGTGCCTATAATGTTCGCGGCGGCTTTGTATATACGGCGGTGGCGGCATCATCATCAGGTGGGGGGGGACATGGCTGCGTATATGGGGGGGACATGGCTGCAATATGGGGGGGACATGGCTGCAATATGGGGGGGACATGGCTGCAATATGGGGGGGACATGGCTGCGTATATGGGGGGGGGAACATGGCTGCAATATGTGGGGGACACGTTTAAAAAAAGTATCGGTATTCGGTATCGGCGACTGCTTGAAAAAAAGTATCGGTACTTGTACTCGGTCCTAAAAAAGTGGTATCGGGACAACCCTAGTAGAGGGCTTCCACATCAATGGCCATAAACCACGACCCAGGTGGTACCCATAGGCCATCCAGAGATCTCAGCAAGTCTGCTGTATCCTGAATATAGGAACTTAAGGAAGCAACGTGGGGTCTAAGATGGTCATTCACTAGCTTTCTTGTTGACTCTGTTAAACAGACATTTCCTGACACAAAAGGTCAGCCAGGAGGACAGTCTAGATTTTTTGTGGACTTTTGGCAATGCATACAAAGTGGGAAGTCTGGGTTTTTCTACAGTGAGAAATTCACAGATTTTTTTATCTATGAGATTTTCATAGAAGGCACGAGTAATAAGTATGCAGTATTTGGTCTCGGCATATTTAACTTGTGCAAAGGGCACCGAACTATACCAGCTTCTATTCAAAAGGAGATCCATCACCATCTGTTTATAGTTTTGAACATACATTACTACGATATTTCCCCCTTTATCATAGGGTTTAATAACGATGTGCTCTTTTTGTTTCAAAGATAATAAAGAGTGATGATAGGATGGTTTAATATTGGATCTGCCCCATTTTTTCCACTTGGTATTCTGCAAATCTCTGGTGACCTGTTGGGTGAAGGCCCAAATATTGGGGTTACCTTGTAGGGTAGGAAAAATCTTAGATTTTGGTTTATACAAATTAGGTGGGGGAAAGATTATTTTTGTTGGAATGAAGGAGAGGGATCAGAAGAGATTTCCTCCCATGGGATCATCAAATGGATTTCCTTCTTGCCATAGTTCCAAAAGATCATTAAGGGCCTCAATTTCCTTAATGGTCCTATTTTACCAAACATCTTCTACTGAAGAATTCAGGGGGGGACGTTTTGTAGTCCTTATCAAAAATGATCTTGAACATTAATTTCCTAGCAAAAAGATTAACATCTTTAACCGCTTGCCGACCAGCCGCCGCAGTTATACGGCGGCAGGTCGGCACTCCTGCGCGAGAGCCCGTAGCTCTACGTCGCCAATTTCGACGGCCACTAGGGGGCGTGTGCGCGCCGCCGGCGTCCCGCACGCTCGCCCCCGAGTCCCGTGCGTGTACCCGGCGGGCACGATCGCCGCCGGGCACACGCGATCGCTCGTTACAGAGCGGGGAACGGGAGCTGTGTGTGTAAACACACAGCTTTCGTTCCTGTCAGCGGGGGAAACGCTGATTTTCTGTTCATACAATGTATGAACAGAAGATCAGTGATTTCCCCTAGTAAGTCCACCCCCCCATACAGTTAGAACACAAATAGGAACACACTTAACCCCTTCCCCGCCCCTAGTGTTAACCCCTTCACTGCCAATGGCATTTTTATAGTAATCCAATGCATTTTTATAGCATTGATCGCTAAAAAAATGCCAATGGTCCCAAAAATGTGTCAAAAGTGTCCGAAGTGTCTGCCATAAGGTCGCAGTACTGAAAAAAAAACGCTGATCGCCGCCATTACTAGTAAAAAAATAATAATAATAAAAATGCCATAAAACTACCCCCTATTTTGTAATATAACTTTTGCGCAAACCAATCAATAAACGCTAATTACGATTATTTTTTTACGAAAAATATGTAGAAGAATACGTATCGGCCTAAACTGAGGAAAAAAAGTTTTTTTATATATTTTTGGGGGATATTTATTACAGAAAAAAGTAAAAAATATTGCATTTTTTTCAAAATAGTCGCTCTATTTTTGTTTATAGCGCAAAAAATAAAAACCGCAGAGATGATCAAATACCACCAAAAGAAAGCTCTATTTGTGGGAAAAAAAAGGACGCCAATTTTGTTTGAGAGCCACGTCGCACGACCGCGCAATTGTCAGTTAAAGCGACGCAGTGCCGAATCGCAAAAAGTGCTCTGGTCATTGGGCAGCAATATGGTCCGGGGCTAAAGTGGTTAATAATCTCAAAAGCATCTCCCTCCTGATCAGGACAGAAGGTCAATTCCAGGCTTAAAACCTGGGTGTGATCTGCTGTCTACAAATGTGAAGATAAATTGATTACTTGGACACCGTTTTCTGGGTCACTTTCAGTGCAACTTGAAAGTTGAGTGCTTTTTTGGTCTCCATATTTGGAGATGATGAAAAAATCGGTGCTGTGCGCAAATCCCCTAGGTTGGGGATTTGAAAGTCCCCCGAAGGGGTGCCAGAAGATTGGCTTACTTTTGAAGTAGTGGGTGCCGAAAAACAACTGGGGTGACCTTCACCCACAGAATTGGAAGAAAAAGGTGCATTTCTAGTCTGTGAACATAAACCAGGACGCATATTGTCCCGTTGAGTGCGTTTGGAGAAGGAGGCTTTCGAAGATACTGTCGGTCTTTCTTTTGAAAGAACCTGCTGACATATTTGAGTCCGTAACTGCTAGGGAAGAGGAAGATAAAGACGACTCATCAGTCAGTGGGATCCTGATTAACATTAGTTTGTTTACGTGAAGAGGATTTTGTTTTTTTCCACTGACTGTCAGAAGACCACCTATAGGTGATATTGGATTCATAAGTTAATCTGTCACGATAATAATTATTTTTTGTCCTTGGTTTGTAAAATATTTGTAAAAAAAGGACTCCAAGTGTTTCTCCAAGAGACTCTCCCTATCAGAGAAAGTATCATCAGTGATCAGATTGGAGTTTTCCATGTACAGTTTTTCAATGTCTTTATTCACAACGTCTAAATCTTTTACATCATTTTGAAAAAGAGCCTCAATCTTAAATGAACGCGACTAGATTTTACTCCCAGTCCGTTCTGAAGTCAGACTCTGACTTTGTCAAAATTATATAAAATATTTAGAGGTTGTGAATAACGACATTGAAAAACTGTATACGTACGGAACGCTCCAATCTGATCACTGATGATACTTTCTCTGATGGGGAGAGTCTCTTGGAGAAACACTTGGAGTGATAGATATAGATATAGATATAGATATATATATATATATATATATATATATATATATATATATATATATATATATATATAATATAATATAATGTGCTTGTGCAGTTATGCTCATAAGTTTTCATACCCTTGCAGAATTTCTATTCTTGCCATTTTTCAGAGAATATAAATAAAACAACTTTTCCTTCACTCATGGTTAGTGTTTGGCTGAAGCCTTTTATTTTCAACTGTGTTTACTCTTTTTAAATCATAATCACAACGAAAACTACCCAAATGACCCTGATCAAAATTGTATTTTGTATTGCCCCCTTTAACATTAAAAAAAGTTGTAAAGGAAAAAAAAATCCCTAAATAGCTTCCTTTACCTTAGTGCAGTCCTCCTTCTCTTACCTCATCCTTCGATTTTGCTTTTAAATATCCTTATTTCTTCTGAGAAATCCTCACTTCCTGTTCTTCTGTCTGTAAGTACACACTGTAATGCAAGACTTCCTCCCTGGTGTGGAGAAAACCACTTGAGGGGAGAGGGGGAAAGCAGGCAAGTCAGAATGCTCTCTACTTTGCAGATGGAGAAAGGAGCTGTGTGTTAGTGGGCATCCTGACACTCCTGCTCGCCCCCTCCCCCCTCAAGAGGCTTTCTCCACACCAAGGAGAAAGCCTTGCATTACTGTGTGGAGTTACAGACAGAAGAACAGGAAGTGAGAATTTCTCAGAAGAAATAAGAACATTTAAAAGCAAAATCGAAGGATGAGGTAAGCGAAGGAGGACTGCACTAAGGTAAAGGAAGCTATTTAGGGGGGGGGGGGAATCCTTTACAACACTTTTAATTACAGCTTAAAGTATTTTGTGGCATTTGTGAATAAGGCTCTTCGTCTTCTCAGGTGGTAAAGCTGCCCATTCCTCTTGATAAAAAGCCCCCAGTTCCTGTAAATTCTTGGGCTGTCTTGCCTGAACTGCGCGTTTGAGTGGCTCAATGATATTGTGGTCAGGAGACTGAGATGGCCACTCCAGAACCTTCACTTTATTCTGCTGTAGCCAACAATGACAGGTCGACTTGGCCTTGTGTTTTAGATCATTGTCATGTTGGAATGTCCAAGTATGTCCCATGCTCAGCTTCCTGGTTGACGAATGCAAATGTTCCTCCAGTATTTTTTGAAACATACTGCATTCATCTTGCCAACAATTTTTGACCAAATTTCCTTTGCCTTTGTAGCTCACACATCCCCAAAACATTAGTGATCCACCTCCGTTGTTTCACAGTAGGAATGGTGTACCTTTCATCATATGCCTTGTTGACTCCTCCAAATGTAGCATTTATGGTTGTGGCCAAAAAAGTAAATTTTAGTCTCGTCATTCCAAATGACTTGGTGCCAGAAGGTTTGAGGCTTGTGTCTGTACTTTTTGGCATATTGTAAGCGGGATACTTTGGCGTTTGAGTAGTAATGGCTTTCTTCTGGCGACTCTACCATGCAGCCCATGTTTCTTCAAGTGCCTCCTTATTCTGCATCTTGAAACAGCCACACCACATGTTTTCAGAATGTCCTGTATTTCAGCTTGAAATAATTTTTTTTTTTTCTTTGCATCCAAAACAATTTTCCTGGCAGTTGTGACTTAAATTTTAGTCGGTCTACCTAATCCTGGTTTGGTTTCAACAGACCCCTCATTTTCCACTCCTTGATTGCAGTTTGAACACTGCTGATTGGCATTCTCAATTCCTTGGATATTTTTTTTATATCCCTTTCCTGTTTTATACAGTTCAACTACCTTTTCCTGCAGATCCTTTGACAACTTTTTTGCTTTACCCACGACTTAGAATCCAGAAACGTCAGTGCAGCACTGGATGAAAGATGCAAGGGTCTGTCAGGAGTCCAGAAACTCATTGACCTTTTACACACACACACGCATACACACACTTCAAGCAAACAGATCACAGGTAAGAATGATTACCTTTTAATATCCATTCAAACCCGCTTTTGTCAACTTGTATGCATGCTATCAGGCCAATATCACCAGGATATGTAAACTTTTGATAAGGGTCATTTGGGTAGTTTTTGTTGTGATTTATGATTTAAAAAGTAAACACAGTTGATTGATAATAAATGGCTTCAGCCAAACACTATGAGTGAAAAAAGTTTTTGTGTTATCATATTCTCTGAAAAATGGCCAATGAATCATAAATTCTGCCAGGTATGTAAACTTATGAGCACAACTGTGTGTGTGTGTGTGTGTGTGTGTGTGTGTGTGTGTGTGTGTGTGTGTATATATATATATATATATATATATATATATATATATATATATATATAGTGTGTGTGTGTGTATGTATATATATATATATATATATATATATATAATATACACACACTCTATTACACAATTTTTTATTTATTTTGTAACTTTAGAAGTGTTAGATTACACAGGTTAAAACAATGGATGTGTTTTTTAGTGCAATAAATTTATTGCCTCGATCATAAATGTCCCATCCAACACCTGCTAGCACCTTATATATTTTACCCTATAATACAAGGGACTGAGGATCGATGGCACCCAAAGCATTTCTTAGATGAGCTCCGCTTCATAAGAATAATTGAGAACAGTTCTAGACTAAAAATAGAAAATTATTGTATAAATATAATGTCCAAATATGTGATATTTACATCAGTTCGTAAAATCAAGATATTCTGAATGCTTTGCTGTGGGTAACAAGTACATACTTGAGTAACTGCAGTTCCTGGGAGGCACAGTTACTAAAAATGTACCAGGGCATAAATAATGGGACAATTTCTTGGAGATCAGGTAGGTCCATGAAGTTGTTCTCAGAAAATTGTATACAGAAGAGCAAATACAATATAGTAGATTAACAGTAGCCAAACTCCCAGATTTGCATTATGGGGTCAATTCCAAATAGTGGTCTCTATGGTCTAAACCAGGGATATGCAATTAGCGGACCTCCAGCTGTTGCAGAACTACAAGTCCCATGAGGCATAGCAAGACTCTGACAGCCACAAACAGATGCAGAGGCATGATGGGACTTGTAGTTTTGCAACAGCTGGAGGTCCGCTAATTGCATATCCCTGGTCTAAACAGTAAGCTGTTTGGATGGGGTATATGGCGCTGCCGGTCACTGGGGGTAGTGCAAGTGATCGAGTGTACTGTGTCGTCAATAAATTGGTATATATAAAATACGTAATATATATAAAAAACGTAATTAATTATTTATTCCTTTGTAAAAAAAAATCCTAGGGACAATGAAAATGTGTGTTTTGTGATAAAGTGAATGAGTGCTGTGCAAATAATTCTAATTGACGCTTGGAGACACCCCCCGAGGAGAGACCCTCCAAGTGGGTGACTCCCAGCTTGTCCGTCCAGCCCAAACTGAGTGAAATTGATATAGTAAAAAATGAATATATTACAAAGAGGTACTTTAGCCCCGGACCATATTGCTGTCCAAAGACCAGAGCACTTTTTGTGATTCGGCACTGCGTCGCTTTAACTGACAATTGCGCAGTCGTGCGACGTGGCTCCCAAACAAAATTGGCGTCCTTTTTTTCCCACAAATAGAGCTTTCTTTTGGTGGTATTTGATCATCTCTGCGGTTTTTATTTTTTGCGCTATAAACAAAAATAGAGCTACTATTTTGAAAAAAATGCAATATTTTTTACTTTTTTCTGTAATAAATATCCCCCAAAAATATTTAAAAAAACGTTTTTTTCCTCAGTTTAGGCCGATACATATTCTTCTACATATTTTTCATAAAAAAAAAATGCAATTAGCATTTATTAATTTGGTTTGCGCAAAAGTTATAGCGTTTACAAAATAGGGGGTAGTTTTATGGCATTTTTATTATTATTATTTTTTTTACTAGTAATGGCGGGGATCCGCGTTTTTTTTTCAGTACTGCGACCTTATGGCGGACACTTCGGACACTTTTGACACATTTTTGGGACCATTGGCATTTTTTTAGCGATCAATGCTATAAAAATGCATTGTATTACTATAAAAATGCCATTGGCATTGAAGGGGTTAACACTAGGGGGCAGGGAAGGGGTTAAGTGTGTTCCTGGGTGTGTTCTAACTGTATGGGGGGGGGGGGGCCTCACTAGGGGAAATCACTGATCTTCTGTTGATACATTGTATGAACAGAAAATCAGCGTTTCCCCCGCTGACAGGAATGCGAGCTATGTGTTTACACACATAGCTCTCGTTCCCCGCTCTGTAACAAGCAATCGCGGGTGCCCGGCGGCGATCGTACGCGCGGGCCGCCGGCGGCGCACGCCCCCTAGTGGCCGTCGAAAGTGTCGGCGTAGTATGACGGGCTCTCGCCCAGGAGAGCCGACCTGCCGCCGTAGAACGACGGCGGCTGGTCGGCAAGTGGTTAAAGAAAAAAATAAAAACTTCAATATAGGCCTCCTAATGAGGGTTTAACTAGTAACTCGCGTGATAAATGGGTTAGTATATAACCTCAATAACCTCTTGTGACCTTATTTAAATGTGACCTGTTATGTGCTGGAGCACCATAAGCTAGATACAACAAATGTGAATAAACAATGTAATGATTCAAATTGGCATAAATAGGCCGCTACGTGGGGCATTAGACCCTGGCAACAGGGATCCTGAGGGGAGGCAGCAGCCTATCTCTTTCCTAAGCATGGATACCCCAGACCATTCGTATGGTCTAAACCAGGGGTCTTCAAACTACGGCCCTCCAGTTGTTCAGGAACTACAATTCCCATCATGCCTAGTCATGTCTGTGAATGTCAGTGTTTTACAATGCCTCATGGGATGTGTAGTTCTGCAACAGCTGGAGGGCCGTAGTTTGAGGATCCCTGGTCTAAACAGACCTTTCTTCTATTAACCCCTTTCTTTCCAGATCCTTGAGGCCAAAATTATTCCTTCCAGTTCAAGCTATAAAAACAGTAGAGCTATAAATATGGGAAATCCCTCTATAGATTATTCATGTCTGTGCATCCGATACTAGATAATCGATTTCTTACTTGCATGATTGTGATACCCCCTTATTATTGGTAGTCTATTGCCTGTGCCAAATTCAAATGTAAACAGAGCAGTATTGGTTTTTAGAGTGCAGAATCTTTTTTGCACCCAAGTGGCTAACCGTGGTCTGAATGGTTGTAGTTTTTTTTTTTTTTTTTTCTAGTTAGTTGCTAATGATTACTGCCATTTGCACATACTCATTGCAAATTTTATAAATAAACTCTAGTGTATGTAGAACAGTTTACCTGTAAAAATATTGGCAATGCACATATTTTGTCACCCGCAAAGCAGAACTATCTTGTTCACAACCTTCACTGGGAAAAGATCAATTGGAGTGCTTGGTTACTATGAGCTACAAAGTTCAGACTCTTTAGTCCCCTTTCACACTGAGCCAACCATAGCGTCAGCGGTAAAACCCTGTTATTTTTACAGCCGACGCTATGGGCGGATTTGCGGTGCATTTGGGCTGCTAGCGGGGAGCATTTAACCCCCCGCTATCGGCCGAGAAAAGGTTAAAACCCCTTCGCAATGCGGGCAGCTTAAGCCGCGCTGTCCCATTGATTTTAATGGGCAGCAGCACTGGAGGAGCGGAATAATCAGCGCTCCAAAGATGTGGCTAGAGGGCTTTCACACTGGAAACAATGGAGCAGCTATTTAAGGGCATATTTCAGGCGCTATTTTTAACACTATAGCACCTGCAATATGCCCTCAGTGTGAAAGGGTTCTTAATAAATAAGGTCCATAATGTATTTATGTACACTGATTTTTTATTTTTCATACCACAATAAAATCTCATTGTTCCTGTTTTGGTTCTCTGCCATAGGGATTGACAAGGAAAATGTGGAACTGTCTCCCACCACTGGTCACTCAAACAGCGGTAGAACGCGCCATGGTTCAGCAAGCCAAGTGCAAAAGCAAAGAAGTGCTGGCAGCTTCAAACGTCAAAGCATCAAAAAGATTGTGTGATTTTTTTTTTTTTCTTATTTATTTTAAAGTTCCTTATCTAAAACTGACTTAAGCGGGCGGCTTATCCTTGGCCCCGGCACAATATGATGCTGCACTTAATTTTTTTTTTTACTGTTTTCCATGCAGTCAGCCATGTTGCCAGAAGATCAATACATCGAAAGCATCGTTTGAACTCTATACCATTTGGTTTCCTTATACTTTTTTTTTTTTTTTCCTTTTCCAGTTATTTCCAATCTTTGAGGGAACCATGGTCACAAGCGTATAAATGCCTTGTGAATTTTAGAATGAAGACATTTTGTATTTTGATAACGGTGGCCCTGCCTTTACTGCATTAACTGTGTAAACATTAGTGGCATTCTCATGAGTCTTTTTTTGCCTTGTCTTTTTTTATTATTATTATTTGTGTTTACTATGTTTTGCATTTAACTAAATATTAAAGCTAATCCTTTATAGTGGCTTTGGTGGGAAAAGAAACCAGTTTAAATCCTCCCCTTTAAAAAACACTTTTAGCTGTGGATTTTTTTTTACCTATTTGCTTAAAAAAAAAAAATATTCCTGTCCCAAATAAAACTTCTTTTTTTTTTTTTTTTTTCTAATGGTACTTTGTTGAAACAAATGAACTGGTGTCTGAAAAGGGCCACCATACTAATTAGATTTTTGGGTACTTGCAATAAATTTGTTAAAGTAATTATATTTTTATTCCTATAAAAAAATATATATATATATCTATCTATTCCAAATGTTGTTTGCGCTGTTAAAGTATTACAGCATCTCTTTCATCTGAAATGCATCAATGAGTTCTGTCCTTACAATGCACTATTTATGAAAGGCAGAATGTATTCTGACATTAATGTGTTTTGAAATGTTATGTAAATATATTTGTGTATTTGGGGGGGGGGGGGGGGGATACTGTGGTGTTTTCAGAGTAAAGATATGGTAAGTAAATTGGGCGCATCTGAGTAGTAAAAGGGCTTTATTTCCTTTCTGCTTGATGATCGTTTCCTTAACCCTTCCAGAGAGAGCGGTTATAAGATTTCTTGCACTTAGGGGCGTAATCTGTGTTTAAAGGTATATGCCCTCATGATTGGAGCTTCATTTTCAAAGGACATATAATTACTCTTTTGGAGATACTCACTTTTCTGTGCAATGTTAAAGTTTTAAAACTTGGGGAAGGGGAGTGAGGCAGGTGCCTTTTTGTTCAGGCCAGCAAATATAATGGTACTTTTTGAACTGACAGGATCCTCCTTGGAGGAGCTGCATCATGATTTGTGTGATGCACTTTAACTTTTTCGTAGATCTGGTAATAGTTAGCAGTCTATTGTCTTAGCCACCTTTCAGAACTATGGTCTTTCTTGTTAAACTATAAAATTTCACATCTACTGTATTGTAGTACTAGAGCTGGCTGTATAGCGTAAATCCATTAAGTCATATTTCCCAAAATTACATGTCCTTTAATTATCTATTTACAGACTGGTTACATTTTCCGTATAAAATAGATCATGATGTCCAGAGTTGCCATTGTTTTTTTTTTTTAATATAACAAAAACATTTATTGTTCAGGGGGCATAGAAGCTAAAACTATCACTGTGAAAGGTTTGAATTCTAGCATTCAGTGAAGTATTAAATGATTGACTAACCATTTGATACTGTCTTGCGGATATGTGTCACTACAGCAAATCTTGGGGTATAATGCTATGTACCGGAGTACTTTTTAAAAGGGAGGCGATTGCTGCGCAGGGCTTTAGACACTTGTCCAGAACATTCTTAACTCAGAGGAAATCAATCCTTTTTGACAAATTTTGAGCAAAAGGGAAAGACATCTAGGTGCTTGCATTTAGGGCTTAAATATATTTACTGCTGAACACATGTAGAATTGAAATACTTAGAATGCTATTCTACAACTTGGACTAACGACCAAGAATGGCTTTAAATGAAAACACAAAATATAGTTCAATATAAGAAAACTATAGAGTGATTTAAATGTATTTCAGTAAATCAAACTCCACAGCTAAACAAATATAATGGTACAAATAAGTGTTGGGATTTAATTATAGCACATAATCTGCATTTAACCATATGATAACGCGTATTTCACAGATGTAAATAAGTGTCTTATTTTGTTGTTTTCTGACATTGTGATTTTGTTTTGTTTACAGTCCTGGAAAAATAAAACTGTGGACAGAAACCTATTATGCAAATAGTCTGCCAAAATCCCAGTGTACTTCTGTTTAGCTGTAGCTGGTGTTAATGACATGAAGGAGAAGGCTTTACATGGACAGTGCAAAAACTTACATGTAATGCATAGAGGATTCTTAGCACAGCTTGTGTGTGTGGTGGTGGGGGGGGGGGGTGGGTACCGGGAGAAAAAGAAAAGTAAAACTGTTGCCCCAGCTTCTCTGAAATCTGTGCACAGCGCCTTTTTTATTTTCCAGCTTTAATATGTAAGCTGCTGTATGGACTGAAGTGATTTTTAAACAAATGAAGTAATACATTTGGAGAAATGTTTTGCTAATGGACTGATTGGCTTCAATATCTACATCAGAGATGCGTTTGAATATACAGTTTCCATATCGTTTTGCATTTAATTTTTTTATCTGTTAGGGTAATACAAATGACAACCATATCTATCTGCCTGTCAAGAAATTACATAGGTAACTGGTAGTTCTTTAACTGCAGCAGATTTATCAAAGCGGTCTTTCTTCAGCACCATGCTCTAACATATAGTGTCTAAGTTGCTGAGAAGAGACAGGTTGATTGTGTATTTGGGATATTATTGCAAAGCAGGGTTAGTAACGATAGAGTGAAGCTAGCGATTTAATTTTGTAAAGAATATTGCCCTCAATGCATGGCTATAGTCAAATAAGTTACCCCACTACCCTAGCCTCATGTAATGAGTATCCAGAGCAGTGTATTGACTGCTGCTGTACCCCTCAGCTATAGAGCAACACCAATACTTGCATTGCTGTTAATGGCTGGCAATTTCCAATGGTGATTGCTGGACAAACAGAGCATGAACAGAAGCAATTTATCAATGTACATATTCCACTCTAAGTAAAACAGTCAATGCAGCAGGGTGCCCAAGTATATTGCAATGCACTGTGCCTTTTTATTTATTTTTTTGCAAAATACGCAGTAATGTTATTGGCACACCTGTAGGTCTCTGCGGACACCCCTCAAGCCCACCCAATATACTCCCGTATTTACCTTCGCCTGTTCCCAGTATCTTCCTGCACGCAACAAAGCTTGTTCAGCAGCATTATAGTGCACTTTTTTTTTCAAAAAGAGGCGCATGCATATTATGTGCTCCTTCCCTATTCAAGCATCGTTGAGCCACTGAAGAGAGTGTAATGCGCATGCACTGGGCATAGAGCATACAATGCACATGGAGCTCTGTTCTATCCCTGTGCTATTATGGAAGAGCAAAGGTAAATAAAAATAGATGTACTGTATATCTGACTGGCTGTTGGCGTGCCTGCAAAGGCCTACAAGTGTGCCAGTCTTATTACACTGTATTTTGCAAAAAGGCACCATGCATTGTAATATACTGGGATCCCATGTCTGCAAGGGTCGTTTTACTTAGAAGGTGGACTATGCCATTAATGTTCATAGTCATTCTACGGTGAACTTCCACTTTAACATGCATTACTAATATTGTAGATCATTTTATACATAATATGCTACCAAACAAGTTCTTATGTCATAGAAGTATATTTATATAGTTCTGTGTACCATTTAAATTGCATATTTTTCTGTACCTGCTACCCAGCTTAGTAAAGAATACAGTATATGGGCACCAATATAATGTACTTTTGACTAGATTAAGTCAAAAGTAGATTAAAAGAAAATCAGTTTGAGGTATACAATTCTCTGAAATGCCTTTCTCTACAACATTCTTCCCTAAAATTTTCCTGTGGTTCTATAAAAGGGCGTGTGTGTGTGCGTGTGATAAAAAGTTTGACACAAGTTTTCTTACCCACTGTTTTTGAACACTAAAAATAAAAATAAAAAAATAAAACGTTTTGCTGAAACGTGATTAAAAGGAAAAAAAAGTCTGAGCTGCATTATATGGGTTATATTACAATTAATTGTGCCATCAGACAAAGAATATAATTGTGAGAATTATCGACTCTTGGTTTGTATTAAAAGCAATATTGGTGCCCATAGCAAATCTACGCTTGTACTCTTTTCAAATCTTCTGTATAAAGATGACAGGTACAATCTGATTGGTTAGTCATTCCTGTAAATGTATTCATATGTTAGTTAAAAAGACCTTAGTTGTACATTTTTCTATCTGAATTATTTACCTTCATGGTTGAATACTATGTATTTATCTTTAAACACGTCTGATAAACAGTTTGAATCTCTGATGTGCATATTGGTTTCAGTCTATGTATATGGGTATATTGTTTTGCAAGCCTGGGTAATGTCCGGTTCCTGGGGGGTATGGGCAGTCTGTAAGGTTTTTAACATTCAATTTTAGGCAGTTTTTCCCTCCCTCTTTAAGCATGTGTTATCCAATGTTATGCAACAGACTTTACCACAGAAAGTCACTTTTAAGTGTTAGCAACATTACTTTTTTAATGCAGTAAATTCATCTGTAAATATTTTTTGTGTAAAATTTGACAGAAAGGTATATTTACTACACTGTAAATACATGTGACAATATATTGTATTATTTTGCTTTTTTGTAAAGCAGTTAGTTGCTGTACATGTATAACATAAAAAATTTGAATATTCTAGTGTTAGTAATTGTTAACTTCTCTCCTTCCTGCTGTTGAGTATGTCATTTAAATGAAAAAAGAAAACATGATGCTGTGTTCTACAAACTCACTGTGTATGATATATTATTTTCTTTTGGGCCATACAGTTTCAGCTGTTCCTTTACTCACTATCCTGTTAATATTGTAAGCCAGTGTATGCCAGCAGGAATAAAACTGCCACCGCCAGCCAAACTGGCATCTAGATACAGTTAGCAGATATGATTTATCATAACTGTTTTCCCCCCAATGTTCCCTCATGTATGTACATCCCCTTTTTTGAAGTAAAATGTAAATTCAACCTGCCATCATGTGTTTTTGTAGTTCTTACCAGTACAGCAAGTGACTGATAAATTAACCATTTCAGCTTCGGAAGGATATACCCTCTTCCTGACCAGAGCACTTTTTGCGATTCAGCACTGCATCGTTTTAACTGACAATTGCGTGGGCGTGGAAACAAAATTGGGGTCCTTTTTTCCCCACAAATGGAGCTTGCTTTTGGTGGTATTTGATCACCTCTGCGGTTTTTATTTTTTGCGCTATAAACAAAAAAGAGACAACGTGTAATGACACGAAGCACGTCAGGGATGACTCCATCGTTGCCACCATTCCATTTGATATGCGCTGTTTTTTCATTTAACATGTAAGTGCAATTTTAATAAATTTTCATATTGATTTTACGGTGTTACACTATGGCGTCCCCTCTTCTCCTTTCCATATATATATGTCACCTTTGACACGGACGACCATTTCCTTATTTCGTGAACGAGAGATTTAAAGCTAGTCTCGTGGCCACTGGATTCCGTATCATAGCCATCTGTTGATCCCCTCTTTGAAGACATCCTGCCCCAGGATCTGAGCATCTATTAAGCCTGATTTGACTCTTGAAATTTAATTTTCTTAGAGTCCACTCCTTCTGGTAAGCCTGCATCTTCATTAGTGGTGGGATTTCTCTTCACGTTTGAATATCAAGTTTTATTTCTGTCACTGGAATTCAAGAACACCTCTTTTTATGAACTTTATGGTTTTCGTTTATTATGAGGTTCACGTTGGACTTTTTTGTTTCAATGCACTGATCACTATTCTATGTGTATTATTTATTATTTACATGTATGCAATTTTGACTTCACTGTCATATTTTGTTTTTTTGAGCGCTACACTATTTTTTCCATATTTTGTTTTTGCTTCTCAATTTTCAGTAGCCGTGTTTAGCAGCCTTATGTATCCATTTCATAGCAGCGCAGTATTACACACCACACCAACCTGCCATCATGTGTTTTTGTAGTTCTTACCAGTACAGCAAGTGACTGATAAATTAACCATTTCAGCTTCGGAAGGATATACCCTCTTCCTGACCAGAGCACTTTTTGCGATTCAGCACTGCATCGTTTTAACTGACAATTGCGTGGGCGTGGAAACAAAATTGGGGTCCTTTTTTCCCCACAAATGGGCTATAAACAAAAAAGAGCAACAATTTTGAAAAAAAAATACAATTTCTTTATCGTACACCACTGGACACAGAGACTAAGTCTTTACATAATGGGTTATATGCTAACCAGAGGTGATTGGACACTGGCACAACCAATCTGTCAGTTCCCCTCCATATAGCCCCTCCAATCCGAGAAGTACCTCCGTTTTTTTCGCCAGTGTCTAAGGTGTAGGACGCGTGGAGAAGTGCTAAGGTAGCTCTGCTAAAAATAGACCCTTTGGGGCTAAGGAGCTATGCCTTTTTTGGGATCCATCCAAGAGGCTATGAAGCTATGCCAAAACTGGAATGGATCCAGACCTCTTGCAAGAGGCGTCGCCTGTAATGTGTCTCTTTGGAGGACTGGGCTCTGGTGTCCGGCACTTTTTGTATTAAGACTTCAAGTCCTAGTCAGTCATTTACAAGGCCCAGGGGGAAGTCTCCTTTAAATAGGAAACTCGTATCCCTGAAGGTTGGCACACAAAGCCCGCCAAGAGGGGTGAAGATTGGTACTGTCTAAAAATATTTCAGCAGAAGAACCTGTGGCGGGGATTCAGGTAAGTGAAAAAGGAGGCAAAAGATTTATCTTAACCACTTAAGATACATATGTGTCGGCAGAATGGCACGGCTGGGCACATGTACGTCCTGTACTAGTACCCAGCCATGGGTCACGGGCGCGCGACCCGGTTCAAAGCTTTAGGACCGCAGGAATCGCGGACCCGATCGCCGCTAGAGTCGGTGATCGGTCCCTGGATCTGAAGAACGGGGAGAGCCGTGTGTAAACACGGCTTCCCCGTTCTTCACTGTGGCGGCGTCATTGATCGCGTGATCCCTTTTATAGGGAGACACAGTCGATGACGTCACACCTACAGCCACACCCCCTACAGTTGTAAACACACATTAGGGAACACATAACCCCTTCAGCGCCCCCTTGTGGTTAACTCCCAAACTGCAAATTTCATTTTCACAATAAACAATGCAATTTGAATGCATTTTTTGCTGTGAAAATGACAATTGTCCCAAAAATGTGTCAAAATTGTCGAAAGTGTCGGCCATAATGTCGCAGTCACAAAAAAAAACGCTGATCGCCGCTATTGGTAGTAAAAAAAAATGCAATAAATCTATCCACCATTTTGTAAACACTAAATTTTGCGACTTTTTTTTTTTACCAAAAAATGGGTAGAATACATATCGGCCTAAACTGAGGAAAAAAATATTTTTTTATATATTTTTGAGGGATATTTATTATAGCAAAAAGTAAAAAATATTGAATTTTTTTTAAAAATTGTCTATTTTTGTTTATAGCGCAAAAAATAAAAACTGCAGAGATGATCAAATACCACCAAAAGAAAGTTCTATTTGTGGGAAATAGGTCGAGCACGGGATAGGCGGAAGGGATGAAGGGCTGTGAGACGCGCACGCATGCCGTTTTAACGGAAAGGGCGATTTATTTATTTATTTTATTATTTTAGTAAGTCAGAGATCCATTAAGGAGGCCAGTAGCTCTTCCCTTGGGAGACGGCAGCATTGGGGGCACATAAGCTCTAGGTGGTTGGTAGGCACTACCAAGAGACACCCACTCTATGCATAAAGCCTGTGTGTTGAAGTTGCATGCTTAAGATTGTTAAACTCAGTACAGCAATATATGCATTTTTGTACTTCGGCTTGTCGCTTGGTAAGATGTCTTCCCTTAGGAAATCGGGAAAGAAGACAAGAAGGCAACGCCGCCTGAGACAGTAGGCTCGAGGCGCACCTGCTCGGTACCTTCCTCCCCTGTAAACATTGATTTGTCAGTACAGGAGGAGCCATTGCCACTTTCAGGAGTTTCTGCAGTGGCACCTGGGCCTGCATATGTCACTGAAGACACTTTTTTTGCAGCCATGGGAATACTAGGACGGATCGCTAGGTTAATCACTCTGTCGTTTAAGATGGACAGAAAGCAAAGCAGATTTCCTTCAGTTATTGATCCCCTTTCAGAAAAATCTGAAGAGAAGGATGAGGATGAGGTTACACCTGCAGAGGAAAGGGACGCAGGGTCCGAGGGATCGGTGATCTCAGAGGAACCCTTTTCTGCTGCCCAGATGCTAAGTACACAGGTGCAATGCTATGCTGAAGTAGTGCGTACTACATTTAGGCTACCTCCTTCGGAGTTAACTGAATGACCTGTCTCCTCCCTGGGTTCATTAAAGACCATGCAGAGTACATACTCCTTCCCAGTTCATCCGCTATTAAAGAAATTAATGTTTGGTGACTGGTTACATCCAGACAAGCATTTCTCTCCTCCTAAAAAAAAATTATATTCTTTATCCTATGAGGAAGAATTTAACCGCTTAACGCCCGCCGCATATATATGTACGTCCACAGAATGTCACGTACATACAGATGGGCGTACATGTACGTCCCTGCCTTCTTGCGGGTCGGGGGTCCGATTGGGACCCTCCCCCCCCCCACTACATGTGGCGGGCGTCTTACCTCCGGGAGCAATTCGTGATGAGGGCGCTCCCAGCCAATCCGGCATCCCCCCGCCGTGTGACTTCCTCTGCCTGTGTAATGTAAACACTGGCAGAGGAAGTGATGTCAGCTCTCCTCTCGGCGGTATTTTCAATCCGACGAGAGGAGAGAAGACATCGTAAGTCGCACCAACAGCACACTGACACCACACACACATAGGCACACTTAACCCCTTCCAAACCCCCCCCCCCCAGCCCCCTGTCAGTGTCACTGATTGCAGTGATCATATATTCACTGCATTTAGTGTCATTGTGACAGGCAGTTAGTGTTAGGTTCAGGGTAGCCCCGTACCCCCCCAATAAAGGTTTAACCCTTTCACCCCCTATTGCCAGTGTCACTAAGCAATCGGTTTTCTGAACGCTGTATTAGTGTCACTGTTGCCGCTAGGTAGCTAATTTTTTTTTTTATATTGCGATTTTTTTTTTTTTTTACTAAAGACATGTGGCTAAATACATTTTGGCCTAAGTGTTTGACTAAAATTTAGTTTATTCGATTTTTCTAATAACAAAAATTAAATATTGATTTTTTTTTTTTTTAAATGGCGCTCTATTTTTGTTTATAGCGCAAAAAATAAAAATCGCAGAGGCAATCAAATACCATCAAAAGAAAGCTCTATTTGTGGGAAGAAAAGGACGCAAATTTTGTTTGGGAGCCACGTCGCACGACCGCGCAATTGTCAAAGCGACTCGGTGCCGAATTGTAAAAACGTCTTTGGCCATTTAGCAGCATATTGGTCCAGGGCTTAAGTGGTTAAAAATAAGTTGTCTACCTGCTGTAGATGCAGCTCTTTTGTGTAAATAAGAACCTGACTTGTCCAGTAGATGACGTACAGGTGTTCAAGGATCCTTCAGAAAAAAGCTAGAAACTTATTCAAGACTTCCTTCCTGCTAGCAGGGTCAGTTGCCCAGCCTGCAATAGCAGCAGTAGGCATGTGTCAGGTCATGACGGACCAGATAAAGGAAGGACTGAAGGAGTTAATTCCAGAACAGTTTAAATCATGAGAAGATTTGCCAAAAGCTTTGTTTTCAATAGATGCTATGAGGGACTGAATCCTGCAAGCATCTCGTCTTACTCTCCAGTTGGTGCATATGCGCAGAGTCCTCTGGCTAAAGCATTGGTCTGCAGTGGCACCATGCAAAAAGCTTCTGGCTAGCTTCCCTTTATGGGGGAACGCCTCTTTGGGGAGGATTTCGAGAAGTATATCCAAAAGATATCGAGCGGAAAGACTACGCTCTTACCTGAGAGGAGGAAAAACAAAACACCTTGTTTTAAACGTTCTCCCTCCCCGTCTCCAGGTAGATCTACCTCTAGCCAGTGGCGACGGCCTTTTCAGCCAGCCACAAAAGCCAAAGAAGACCAGGCCCAAAGAAACAAACATTGGGGTTATAAGGCTAACCAGCAAAACCCCAAAGCATCTGCATGAAGAGGTGCCCCCACTCGGTCGAGTGGGGGGACAGCTTTGTCAGTTTTCAGTGGCATGGCAAATACAGGACAGATGGGTAGTATCCACAGTATCCTTGGGGTACTAACTGAAATCCCATCTTCCCAGTTACGAAGCTTGAGGCTCTCCAAAGATCCTCTAAAAAGAGCGTCCTTTTTCAAAGGATTGGATCACTTGCTAACCCAAGGGGTAATCTCAGAGGTACCCCTAAAGGAGCGAGGTTCAGGTTTCTACTCGAACCCCTTTGTGATCCCAAATCCGAATGGAGACGTTAGACTCATTCTGGATCTAAGTTTGCTAAATCAGTTTCTAAACATTCGCCATTTCCGAATGGAAACTGTTCGATCAGTAGCCACCACCCTACAAGGCGGGGAATTCACGGCGTCCATAGACATCAAGAATGCATATTTACATGTACCTATCCATCCCGCTCACCAAAGATTTTTAAGGTTTGCGGTAGATCGCCACTTCCAGTTTGTGGCTTTACCCTTTGGTGTGGCTATAGGGATAATAGCCTAGCTAGACGATCGACTTGTAATTGATCAGTCCATGACAGGATTAGACCACGCAGTGCTCACCACTATAAAATACCTGGAGCACTTGGGATGGATTGTAAACTTACAAAAATCCTCTCTACAAGCCCAAAAAAGGGTAGAGTATCTGGGCATGATCATAGATACAGCCCAAAGCCGGGTATTCTTACCAGAACCAAAGATCAAGCCGCTAAAGGACCTGATCCACGCAGTCAAGGCAAAGATCTTCAATCTGCCTTTGCATGCGAGATGCCGTCCCTTATGCCCAGTTTCATTCGAGACTATAAGGCAGCATTTTAGCGCCTGGAACAAAGGATCAAGCTCTGGATTTACCCATGCGCCTGTCCTCTCGGGTGCGCCAAAGCTTCAGTTGGTGGTTACAGACCAAAAACTTGTGGAAAGCAAGATCCTTTCTCCCACTCACCTGGAAGGTGATATCAACAGATGCCAGCCTAATGGACTGGGGAGCTGTGTTGGAAGGAGCTTCAGCCCAGGAAACCTGGGCCAGAACCGAGAAAAGTCTGCCCATCGACATACTCGAGTTACGGGCAGTATACTCAGCCCTCAAAACCTGGACAGGCAGGTAAAACTGTTACCCAATCCGACAATGCTACAGCAGTAGCTTACATCAATCACCAAGGAGGCACCCGCAGTCAGGGCGCCCAGAAGAAGGTGTATCGCATTCTAAAATGGGCAAAACAGGTTCCTTGTCTTTCTGCAATCTTTGTTCCAGGGGTAGAAAACTGGCAAGCAGACTGAGTCGGCAGCAGCTTTTACCAGGAGAGTGCTCTCTTCACCCCAAGATCTTTCAGGCCATATGCCAGAGATGGGGGACCCCGGATGTAGACCTTTTAGCCTCCAGGTTCAACAGGAAATTGGACAACTTTGTGTCCAGGACAAGAGTTCCTCTGGCCTACGGATCGGATGCTCTAGTGGTTCCGTGGAAGCAGTTCTCGCTGATCTATGCATTCCCTCAGATCGCTCTCTTACAAAGGCCACTCTGTAGGATCAAAAAGGAAAAAATTCCTGTAATCTGATTGGCCCAGAAGACCTTGGTACGCCAAGATCATAAAGATGGCGGTAGGAACACCTTGGAAGCTTCCGCTTTGCCACAACCTGCTGTCGCAGGGTCCGGTGTTGCATCCTTCCATACAAACGCTAAGGTTGATGGTTTGGCTGCTGAGACCCACATTCTGAAAAAGAGAAAACAGAAAGCCAGCCTCCAGACTGATTTACTACAGAGTCTGGAAAGCATACCTTTAATGGTGTGAAACCAACAGATGGAATCCTCAAAGATATGACATAAATAGGATTCTTGCCTTTTGCCAGCTAGGATATGTGGATATGAAATTAGCCCTTAGTACCATTAAGGGTCAAATATCAGATCTTCTTTCAAAGACCACTGGCATCTTATTTTCTAGTATGGGCCTTCATTCAGGGGGCATTGCGGATCAATCCGCCGGTCAAATCTCCCTTGTGCCCATGGGATCTGAATCTAGTATTCTCAGTGTTGCAGAGGCAACCTTTTGAACCTATTTGCCACATTCTGCTGATTCTTTTAAGCAGAAAGTTGGCGCTTTTGATTGCTCTTTGGCTAGAAGAGTATCGGAATTAGCAACTCTTTCTTGCAAAGAGCCTTATTTAGTTTGTCGTAAAGACAATATTGTACTACGACCCCATCCTGCCTTTTTACCTAAGGTGGTTCGGCATTTCATTTAAATCAGGATGTTGTCCTGTCTTTTTTTTTTTTTTTTTTGCAGATCCGCAGACAGTGGAGGAAAAATGATTACACTCTCTTGATCTTGTGAGATCAGTAAAGGTGTATCTGCAGACAACCGCTCAGGTACGAAAAACGGATGTTTTGTTAATTTTGGCGGAGGGTCCCAAGAAAGGACAAGCGGCGTCAAGATCCACTATGTCCAGGTGGATTTTTCAAGCCTATGGTTAAAGAAAAAAAGTCCTTTTTCGGTTAGGACGCACTCAACCAGGGCGATAAGTGCTACATGGGCAGTGCACTACCAGGCTTCGGTGACTCAGATCTGCAAAGCTGCAACTTGTTCCTCAGTCTACACGTTTTCCAAATTCTCTCAAGTGGACGTGAGAGGACAGGAGAATGCCGCCTTCAGGCAAAGTGTGCTGCAGGCAGCGGTATAAAGCTTCTAGTCCCTGGTGGTCTGCTTGATCTGTCCCCCCCCCCCTTCATATGGAGCATTGCTCTGGGACGTCCCATTATGTAAAGACTTAGTCTCTGTGTCCGTGGTGTACGATAAAGAAAAAAGGATTTTTAGACAGCTTACCTGTAAAATCCTTTTCTTGGAGTACACCATGGGACACAGAGTTCCCACCTTTCTTATGGGAAAACCTTATTGCTTTGCTACAAAACTGAGGAACTTCCTGGAAGGGAAGGGCTCTATGGAGGGGAACTGACTCTAATTGGTTGTGCCAGTGTCCAATCACCTCTGGTGAGCATATAACCCATTATGTAAATAATTTTTTATACTTTTTGCTATAATATCCCCAAAAAATATATATAAAAAAAAATATTTTTCTCCATTTGGGCCGCTAGGTATTCTACATATTTTTGGTAAAAATTGCAATAAGCGTATATTGATTGGTTTGCGCAAAAGTTATAGTGTCTGCAAAATAGGGGATAGTTTTTATGGCATTTTTATTATTATTTTTTTTATTAGTAATGGCATCGATCAGCGAATTTTATCGTGACTGACATTATGGCGGACACATCGGACACCATTTTGGGACCATTGTAAAAATTGACTGATTACTGTGTAAGTGACACTGGCAGGGAAGGGGTTAAGTGTGTCCTAGGGAGTGATTCTAACTGTGAGGTGGCTGGGCTGCAAGTGACGACTGATCATTTCTCCCGATGACGGGGAGCAGTAGTTCACTGTCCTGTCACTAGGCAGAACAGGGAAATGCATTGTTTACATCTCCCTGTTCTGCAGCTGTGGACATTGAGTCTGCAGGTCCCACTGTGCTTGCAGCGGGCGCGGCAGCAAATTCAAAGCAGCGTACAGGTACCTTTGTTCAGCCGTGCAATTCTGCCGATGTATATCGCCATTAGCCGGTCGGCAAGTGATTAATATCTAATCTCTAGCGGAACCTTTCATTACCAAAATGTCCTGTTCTTCCAAACAGGCACAGGTATTACATAGACAAATGTAATGCCGCGTACACACGGTCGTTTTTTGCGATGAAAAAAAACGACGTTTTTTGTGAAGTAAAAAACAACGTTTTTGAAACGTCACTTTCAAAGACGATGTTGCATACACACCATCGTTTTTTTCACAAAAAACGAGGTTACGTTCACCACACTTTTCCATTGAAGCACGCTTCATAACTAGCTTCTGGGCATGCGCGGGTTGAAAAACGTCGTTTTAAACGACGTTTTTGCTACACACGGTGACTTTTTGTGAAACAAAAAACGACGTTTTGAAAAACGACACAAAAAATTCAAGCATGTTGGAATTTTTTTTTTGGTCATTTTTTTGAAGACAAAAAACGACGCTTTGCCCACACACGATCAATTTAAATGACGTTTTAAAAAACAACGTTTTTTTTCATCGCAAAAAACGACCGTGTGTACGCATTAGTGTCATATTGATAACTTCTCCAACATGTAAGCTTAAACTGAAAATCCAGTTGCAAAGTGACCCTTTCATTATGGCCTTTTGGGGGAGTGATTACACATCCAGTCCTTCTATTCCTTCAATCTTTCACATACTATGTATGGTAAATTATTGCAGACATGAAATGGTCAACACATTTCTATATAAAATTTTAACAAAGCTGACATTTTACAGCATGCATGTTAACTGTCTTGATCCTAGATTGGTCTCCTGGCAATTGGCAATAAAATCACCTACTCTGATTGGAATCTACATAAGTGAAAGGGCTGGATTAAGGGTAATGTCAGTGGATAGGAAGCAGTCAAAGGACTACAGCTTTGACTTGTATGCTATGGATCAAAATATACAGTATGCTATGGATCAAAATATACAGTATCTCAAAAAAGTGAGTAGGCCGCTCACATTTTTTTTAATGATTTTTTTTTTCTATTTTTTTTATGTGACCTCACTAAAGAAATTACACTTTGCCACAATGTAAAGGAGTGGGTGTACAGCTTGTATAACAGTATACATTTGCTGTCCCCTCAAAAAAACTCAACATACAGCCATTAATATCTAAACCGCTGAAAACAAAAGTGAGTACACCCCTAAGTGAAAATGTCAAAATTGGGCCCAATCAGCCATTTTCTCTCCCCAGTTTCATGTGACTCATTATTCTTACAAGGTCTCAGGTGTGAATGGGGAGCAGGTGGGTTTAAATTTGGTGTTATCGCTCTCTCTCATACTGGTGACTGGAAGTTCAACATGCTACCTCGGGCAAAGAATTCTCTGAGGATCTGAAAGAAATAATTGTTGCTCTACATAAAGATGGCATAGGCTAAAGGGTGATTGCTAAGACCCTGAAATGGAGTTGCAGCATGGTGGCCAACACCATAGAGTTTTTAACAGGACAGATTCCAGTAAACACAGGCCTTGCAATGGTTATCCAAAGAAAGTTGAGTGCACCTACTCAGCATCCTATCCAGAGGTTGTCTTCGGAAAATGGACATATGGGTGCTGCCAGCATTACTTCAGAGGTTGAAGGTTAGGGGCAGTGGTGTATTTAGGTTTTGTGCTGCCCTAGGCCTGACTAAACTCGTGTACCCCTTAATTAAAATATGACGACTTTTTTCTGTCAAGGCCACGCCCTTTGTTTAAGAGCTGGCCTGAAATTTTCGAGTGGTAAAAATAGTTCTGAAGCCTGGGGGGGGGCAATGGATTACCTTAATTTGCATAGTTTTCATCTCACTTCCTGTTTGGCTATGGGGCAGGAAGTGATGGGACATCTCTGCAATGGGACAGGGATGGTAAAAAAAATAAACTGACAAGGGCTATATCCCTCCCTTACTCTATATACTGTAGCACAAGCCGACGTGGACGCTTTACGTGCTGCACCCCTGCAAAGTGCTGCCCTAGGCCTGGGCTTTGTTGGCATAGGCCAGGATTCAGCATTGGGGTGGGGGGGTCCGCTTGTCAGTGCTTAGACCATACGCCGCACACTGCATCAAATTTGTCTGAATGGCTGTTGTCCCAGAAGGAAGCCTCTTCTAAAGATGATGCACAAGAAAGCCCGCAAACAGTTTGCTGAAGACAAGCAAAGCAAACTAAGGACATTGATTATTGGAACCAAGATAAACGTATTTTGTTAAGATGGTGTCAAGCATGTGTAGCGGCAACCAGGTGAGCAGTACAAAGACAAGTGCGTATTGCCTTCAGTCGTGCATGGTGGCGGGGGAGTGTCATAATCTGGGGCTGCATAAGAGCTGCCAGCACTGGGGAGTTAGTTCATTGAGGGAACCGTGAATGCCACCATGTACTGTAACATGCTGAGAGCATGATCCCCTCCCTCTGGTGACTGGGCCGCAGGGCAGTATTCCAACATGACAACCCCAAACGCACACTAAAGAAGCTGAGAGTAAAGGTGATGGACTGGCCAAGCATGTCTCCAGACCTAAACCCTATTGAGCATCTGTGAGGCATCCTCAAGTGGAGGCGTGTTCGTTCTCTAACATCCACCAGCTCTGTGATGTCATCATGGAGAAGTGGAAGAGTTCTGGTGAACTCCATGCCCAAGAGGGTTGAGGCAGTGCTGGAAATTAATGGTGTCCACACAAAATATTTACACTTTTTTGGCCATTTTTTACTTAGGGATGTACTCACTTTTGTTGCCAGCGGTTTAGACATTAACCACTTAAGACCCGGACCAAAATGCTGCTAAGGGACCTTGCCCCTTTTTGCGATTCAGCACTGCGTCCTTTTCAACTGACAATTGCGCGGTTGTGCGACGTGGCTCCCAAACAAAATTGGCGTCCTTTTTTTCCCCCACAAATAGAGCTTTCTTTTGGTGGTATTTTATCACCTCTGCCGTTTTTATTTTTTGCGCTATAAACAAAAATAGAGGGACAATTTTGAAAAAAATTCAATAATTTTTACTTTTTGCTATAATAAATATCCCCCCAAAATATATATCAATTTTTTTTCCTCAGTTTAGGCCGATACGTATTCTTCTACCTATTTTTGGTTAAAAAAAAAAATCGCAATAAGCATTTATCAGTTGGTTTTCGCAAAATGTATAGCATTTACAAAATAAGGGATAGTTTTATTGCATTTTATCAAATATCATATATATAACAATATATATAACAAAAAAATAACATATATTTTTTTTACTACTAATGGCGGCGATCAGCGATTTTTTTCGTGACTGCGACATTATGGCGGACACTTCGGACAATTTTGACACATTTTTGAGACAATTGTCATTTTCACAGCAAAATAGCATTTATCTCCATCTACCTATCCTTGTAAAAATTGACTTGTAATCCTTGTAAAATTGACACTGGAGCGGCGTGCTCCCGTGACCCGGCCTGAAGCTCCGGGACCGCGGGACTCGCGGACCCGATCGCCGCTGGAGTGCGGCGATCGGTCCCCGGAGCTGAAGAACAGGGAGAGCCGTGTGTAAACACGGCTTCCCCCGTACATCACTGTGGCCGCAGCATCGATCGCGTCATCCCTTTTATAGGGGGGACGCGTTCGATGAGGTCACACCTACAGCCACACCCCCCTACAGTTGTAAACACACACAGGGAACACATATCCCCTACAGTGCCCCTTGTGGTTAACTCCCAAACTGCAACTGTCATTTTCACAGTAAACAATGCAATTTAAATGCATTTTTTTATAGGTTTGACATTTTGCTTAACCACTTTAGCCCCGGAGGAATTCACCCCCTTCCTGACCAGAGCACTTTTTGCGATTCGGCACTTCGTCGTTTTAACTGACAATTGCGCGGTCGTGCGACGTAGCTCCCAAAACAAAATTGGTGTCCTTTTTTTCCCACAAATAGAGCTTTCTTTTGGTGGTATTTGATCATCTCTGCGGTTTTTATTTTTTGCGCTATAAACAAAAATAGAGCGACACTTTTGAAAAAAATGCAATATTTTTTACTTTTTGCTATAATAAATATCCCAAAAATATATAAAAACTCTTTTTTTTTTTTTTCCTCAGTTTAGGCCGATACGTTTTCTTCTACATATTTTTCGTAAAAAAAAAATCATAATAAGCGTTTATTGGTTGGTTTGCGCAAAAGTTATAGCGTTTACAAAATAGGGGGTAGTTTTATGGCATTTTTATTAATATATATATTTTTTTTTTTACTAGTAATGGCCGCGATCAGCATTTTTTTCAGTACTGCGACATTATGGCGTGCACTTCGGACACTTTTGACACATTTTTGGGACGATTGGCATTTTTATAGCGATCAATGCTATAAAAATGCATTGTATTACTATAAAAATGCCATTGGCAGTGAAGGGGTTAACACTAGGGGGCAGGGAAGGGATTAAGTGTGTTCCTGGGTGTGTTCTAACTGTATGGGGGGGGTGTGGACTCACTAGGGGAAAGCACTGATCTTCTGTTCATACATTGTATGAACAGAAGATCAGCGTTTCCCCCGCTGACAGGACCGACCGGGAGTTTTGTGTTTACACACATAGATCCCGGTCCCCGCTCTGTAACGAGCGATCGTGTGTGCCCGGCGGCGATTGTACCCGCCGGGCACACTCGGGGGCGAGCGGGGACGCGCGAGTCGCCGGCGGCGGGGCGCACGCACCCCCTAGTGGCCGCTTCAATGCAGACGTAAAGCTACGGGCTCTCGCCCAGGAGAGCCACCGTCCCGCAGTAAAATGACGGCGGGCGGTCTCCAACTGGTTAAGGAAAGCAGTGGTCTAAGCCGCTTTTGACCTGAAAAGTAACTTTTTGGGCTTTGTCTTTTTCTAGCTAATTGTATTTAGGTCAGCACCCACCCATTCTTTTGGGGTGAGTCAGTGGTCATAAAAACAAACTGTAAAGAAGTATTTTCAGTAAAGGTTTACCTACAGTGCCTTGCGAAAGCATTCAGCCCCTTTGAACTTTGCGACCTTTTGCCACATTTCAGGCTTCAAACATAAAGATAAAAAAAATGTAATTTTTTGTGAAGAATCAACAAGTGGGACACAATCATGAAGTGGATCGAAATATATTCAAACTTTTTTAACAAATAAAAAACTGAAAAATTGGGCGTGCAAAATTATTCAGCCCCCTTAAGTTAATACTTTGTAGCGCCACCTTTTGCTGCGATTACAGCTGTAAGTCGCTTGGGCTATCAGTTTTGCACATCGAGAGATTGAAATTTTTGCGCATTCTTCCTTGCAAAACAGCTCGAGCTCAGTGAGCAGTTTTCAGTTCTTTCCACAGATTCTCGATTGGATTCAGGTCTGGACTTTGACTTGCCCATTCTAACACCTGGATATGTTTATCTGTGAACCATTCCATTGTAGATTGTGCTCTATGTTTTGGATCATTGTCTTGTTGGAAGACAAATCTCAGTCCCAGTCTCAGGTCTTTTGCAGACTCCATCAGGTTTTCTTCCAGAAAGGTCCTGTATTTGGCTCCATCCATCTTTCCATCAATTATAACCGTCTTCCCTGTCCCTGCTGAAGAAAAGCAGGCCCAAACCACGATGCTGCCACCACCATGTTTGACAGTGGGGATGGTGTGTTCAGGGTGATGAGCTGTGTTGCTTTTACGCCAAACATAACGTTTTGCATTGTTGCCAAAAAGTTCGATTTTGGTTTCATCTGATCAGAGCACCTTCTTCCACATGTTTGGTGTGTCTCCCAGGTGGCTTGTGGCAAACTTTAAATGACACTTTTTATGGCTATCTTTAAGAAATGTCTTTCTTCTTGCCACTCTTCCATAAAGGCCAGATTTGTGCAGTATACGACTGATTGTTGTCCTATGGACAGAGTCTCCCACCTCCGCTGTAGATCTCTGCAGTCAGGGCCGGATTAACATAGGGGCTGATCGAGCTGCAGCTCCAGGCCCCTTTCTCAAGATAGGCCCATTTGCTCAAAAAAAAAATCGACTTTGGGGGTTGTAGCTTGACGACCAGAGGTCACAGAAACCCCACATGGGGGGTAGGCAGTTGAAGACCTACCCCACAACCGGTCAAAATATGGGATGGCTATCATTTATGGTTCCGGAGATACAGGCCTTCTTGCACAGCCTGTCAGAAGCTACATACAGAGCGGCCTTTATAAATACAAGCTGACACACTGCAGCAGACTGAGAAAAAAAATCATTTGTTTTTTGCTAGAAAATTAATCTATGGTATGTTTTGTAACTTTTTATGATTTACGATTCTGGCTAAAATGACAACTGCAATTTTTTTGCTTAGAAGATAGATCACGATTCTCTCATTCGTACGCCATAACATCATCTTTCACATTAAAATGAAAAAAAAAAAAAAATGGGCTAACTTTACGGTTTTGTTTTTATGGTTTTTATTATTCATTGAAGTGGGCAAATGCAGTGTGACATAAAATATTGCAGCAATTGCCATTTTTGTCTCTGCTAATATATATATAATGTTTGGCGGTTCCAAGTAATTTTCTAGCAAAAAATATTGCTTTTTAACTTAAACAAGTGTTGGCCTTTAAGTGGTTAAATTTCTTGCATTTACACACAGAAGTTTGATCTAAAAAGGAAGTTAGTTACAATGTTTCATGTTGTTTACAAACTTGGCAGACTGCCCGGATATTTACTTTTGACAGCTGAAGTCTCTCCACTCGTTATATGAAAGAATCAGCAAACTCTGCATTGGAGATGTCAGGGGGGGTGAATTAAGATCACAATTTTTTAACGATTAATTGTGCAGCTCTAGCACGGTACTGTATTTGCGCCGGAATTTTTCAAACATGTTTTTTTTTTTGGAAATAAACTGTTTCATTCATTAAAAAAACACTAAAGTTAGTACGATTTTTTTTTTTTTGGTATCCTAAGCGATGCTTTAAAAAAAAATTAGGTTACATGTATAGAGTTACAGAGGAGGTCTAGTGCTAGAATAATTGCTTGCGCTCTAACGATCGCGACATATGTAACCTGTGTGTATCTGGCTCTAATACCAGCCAGTGCCTACCCAGCCACTGACTGGTATCTCTCCCCAGCCTGTCCTTACACACCCTCTTACCTGCTGACCTGTAGATGGGGGAATCACTTCTGTAGTGTTATTGTGTTCTGCCAGTGAGTACAATGATCAGTGTTGCTATCTATAGCTGGAAGCACTGATTGTTTTGGGAAAAACAGGCTGGTTGTACTCAAGTCGATTAATAGATTGACTTGTATAAAACCAGCTAGCCCATACATAGATCGACTATGGCTGGTCTATGCATAATTGGCGTAATTTCAATCCATGTATGACCCGCTTAACCACTACGCAGTCCCTAAACATCCTTCCACTCCTGTACATAGTGCTCACTGTCATACCCTCCACACTCCTCTCCTGTACATAGTGACCACTATCATACCCTCCACACTCCTCTCCTGTACATAGTGACCACTATCATACCGTCCACACTCCTCTCCTATACAGAGCACCCACTGTCATACCCTCCACACTCCTCTCCTATACAAAGTGCCCACTATCATACCATCCCCATTCCTTTCCTGTACATACTGCCCACTGTCATACCCTCCACACTTCTCTCCTGTACATACTGCCCCATCATACCCTCCACACTTCTGTCTGGTACATACTACCCTCTGTCATACCCCCACACTCCTCCTGTACATACTGCCCACTGTCATACCCTTCACACTCCTCTCCTGTACAAACTGCCCACTGTCATACCCTTCACACTCCTCTCCTGTACATAGTGCCTGCTGTCATACACTTCTCTCCTGTACATACTGCCCACTGTCGTACCCTCCACGCTTCTCTCCTGTACATACTGCCCACTGTCATACCCTCCACACTCCTCTCCTGTACATAGTGCCTGCTGTCATACACTTCTCTCCTGTACATACCGTCCACTGTCATACCCTCCACACTTCTCTCCTGTACATACTGCTCACTGTAATCCCCTCCACACTCCTCTCCTGTACATACTGCCCACTGTCATACCCTCCACACTCCTCTCCTATACATAGTGCCCACTATCATACCATCCACACTCCTCTCCTGTACATACTGCCCACTGTCATACCCTCCACACTCCTCTCCTGTACATAGTGCCTGCTGTCATACACTTCTCTCCTGTACATACTGCCCACTGTCGTACCCTCCACGCTTCTCTCCTGTACATACTGCCCACTGTCATACCCTCCACACTCCTCTCCTGTACATAGTGCCTGCTGTCATACACTTCTCTCCTGTACATACTGCTCACTGTCATCCCCTCCACACTTCTCTCCTGTACATACTGCCCACTGTCATACCCTCCACACTCCTCTCCTGTACATTGTGCCTTTTGCCGTACCCTTTGCACTTTTCTCCTGTACATAGTGCCCAATGTTAGACCCTCCACATTCCTCTCGCTCACCTGCACATACTTCCCACGTATATACCATCCGTACTCCTCCCCTATGTCGCTTACCCGCAAAAACAGTTCTTTAAAATGATACTGAATACCCTCAATGTTACCCTCAATGGTACCAGCTCTAGAATGGACACACTTTTGTTAGTTCAACTAAAGGAAATCTCAGTTCTCATATTTGTTCTGGTCCATTATTAATACTTATTTAATTGTGTGATTACTACTATGATGTACAGAGGAACACCAAAATCCTCAGCACCAGGCCCATGATGTTCTTAATCTGGCCCTGTCTGCAGTTTGTCCAGAGTGATCATGGGCCTCTTGGCTGCATCTCTGATCAGTCTTCTCCTGAAAGTTTAGAGGGACGGCCAGGTCTTCGTAGATTTGCAGTGGTCTGATACTCCCATTTCAATATTATCGCTTGCACAGTGCTCCTTGGGATGTTTAAAGCTTCGGAAATCTTTTTGTATCCAAATCCGGCTTTAAACTTCTCCACAACAGTATCTCGGACCTGCCTGGTGTGTTCCTTGTTCTTCATGATGCTCTCTGCACTTTAAATGGACCTCTGAGACTATCACAATGCAGGTGCATTTATACGGAGACTTGATTACACACAGGTGGATGCTATTTATCATCATTTGTCATTTAGGTCAACATAGAGATCCATTCAGAGATCCTCACTGAACTTCTGGAGAGAGTTTGCTGCACTGAAAGTAAAGGGGCTGAATAATTTTGCACGCCCAATTTTTCAGTTTTTTATTTGTTAAAGTTTGAAATATCCAATAAATTTCATTCCACTTCATGATTGTGTCCCACTTGAAATGTGACAAAAGGTCGCAAAGTCCAAGGGGGCTGAATACTTTCGCAAGGCACTGTATTATTTTTTTATCAAGGTGTTCTAATCCCTCTATTGAAAAAAATTGTAAGGCGAGATCATGCTCCTGCAGTTCCTGACTTCTTATGTCTAGCCTTTGGATTCCTTATTTTTCTTCTTTTTTTTTTTTCTTTTTTTTTTTTACTCACAAGGGAATTTTTAGTCTTGCTAGTCGTGAAGAATAAGCTCCTTGTAGTGGCTTTTGTATTCAACTGGGATTTGAGGTACAGGATTCTCTTCACCAGAATTCTCTAAAGTTGTAATAACCTGGTGGGAGAAATTAAATCCACTAGCATTCCTCCAACATTGCTCAGCCGCTGAAACATTGTTTTCTTTTTTCTACAGATCAAAGGGAAGAACTTCCCTCTTTAGATGAAGTCAGTTTAAAGTAACCTGTCAAGTAAAAAAAACTTTTATTTTTCGTACATCACAGGACACAGAGGTGCATAGTAATAACTATCTGGGTTAGAGGTCTATCTTTAGGTGATGGACACTTGCACACCCAAGACATGAAGTCCCCTCCCCTATATAACCCCTCCCAATCCGGGAGTACCTCAGTTTTCCGCCAGTGTTAGTCACGGTTAAAGAGGTGTTTGAAGAGCTCTGCTAGAGGATCCTCCAGGATCAAGCAAAAAAGACAGAAATTCTCATCTCTGGACACACTGATCCAGCTGTCTTTCTGGGAAATTGGCCTAAGACTCTTGGGCCTTGTCCTGTTCCGGTGAATCAATCTGTGTCCTTGGGACAATTTTTTACTGCAACCTGAGTTGGATACAATGTCAAGCAATGTATCATCAATGCACTTTATTACATCAGGTGTCTGAGAAAGGTTAAAAATCTATTCTCCCAGAACCACCGGAAAGTTTTGGTTCAATCGCTTGTCAACTCCAGGATTGACTTTAACAACATTGTGTTTCTGGGCATGCCTTTAAAGTGGTTGAAGAAAATCCAGCTCGTTCAGAACCAGGCCGCCAGACTAATCGTCAGACTAAAAAGACGGGAGCACATCACCCCTACCCTTCGATCACTGCACTGGCTCACTGTGGTAGATCGCATCGAGTTTAAGGCTCTTTGCCTTACCTATCGTGCTTATCATGGAATGGGCCCACAATATCTGAATTCTTTGATAACACGATATGCCCCTGCTCGAGCACTCAGATCAATAACAGCTGGTCTTGCTATTTGTCCTCCCACCCGTCTGCTCACGTTCTGTGAGAGCTACGGTTTTGTGGAACAGTGTTCCCGCTTCCATTCGGTCACTCATCTATCATGGCCTTCCGGAAAAGAGTAAAAACATGGTTCTTTGAGAAAAAGCATGCCGAGGCGTGCTAGTCCCTCTTGTTGTTGGCTCGCTGATCTATTTCTTAGTTTAATCTTGCCATTTTATTGCTCTTAATTTCTTCTCACCCCTGGTTTGATTTACTTCTCTCCGGTCATGCTTCCTGCGCTTAGACACTGCCCTGACGGTTCAGTATTTGGCGCATTATAAATCTACCAAATCAATTAAACAGAGGGACACAGGAGCACTGGGGGCATGTGAGTGGTTGATACAGGCACTCCCAGTGACCCATTTACTTTCATCAGGCTGAATGGTGGATAGCAGCTGGACTATAGTTCGGAAGTGGAATGCGTTTTTATAGTACATCTGCTTTTGTGCTTGGGACTATGCGTTCCAGGAATTCAGGGACAAAGGGTGCTAAAAGGGGACAAATTCTTCAAAAAAGCTTCACCATCAGACTCTGAGGATCTTGGTCATGCCTCCACAGTGCCATCCTCCCTGAAAAAGGTGTAGCTGACCAGGGTGAGTCATTGGAACTGTCAGGTGTTGCAGCCGCTACCAACCTCCCAGCCCATGTCTGTTACTGAGGAAGTTCTTTTCTCAGCTCTCGTAGGTTTGGAAGAGCGGTTAGAGACTTAAATCGCATTTTCTTCCCAGGGTGGAAGGAAGTGAGGTAGGTCTGCCTCCCCTGCTCCGAGTCCTCAGGCTGCAGAGCAACAGTGGCCAGTGGAGGATGAGTCACCCACAGGGGATAAAGAAGAGGGACAGACTGATGATTCCTCTTCTCTGGAATCAACTGTGGAAGAACCCTTTTCAGACTCACAATCTGAAAAATTGCTAGTGCAATCCCTTACAGAGATGGTTAGGTCAGCATTTAAGTTAACCTTAACAGAACCTTCTCAAAGGCCTGTTTCTTCCTTGGGTTCTTTAAAGGCCCCACAGGCCATGCATGCCTTTCCTGTCTATAATTTGTTGGAACAGCTTATATATGAAGATTGGGATCATCCAGATAAGCAATTCTTCCTCCTAATAAATTCTCTGCACTATTCCATGGAAGAGAAAATGCACCAAGAAATGGAGTGTGCCAGCAGTTGACGCTTCTATCATCTGTCTGAATAAAAGTCTAACTTGTCCGGTAGACAATGTTCAGATGTTCAGGGATCCAACAGATAAGAGGCTGGCATCTTTACTGAAATCCTTTTTTCTAATGGCAGGTGCTGTAACAGTGATAGGCATTTGTCCATCCCTAAAAGATCAAGTGAAGCAGGTACTCAGGGTTGTGCCTGCTCAGCAAGTCCGAGACTTGGCCGACCTGCCAAGGGCATTATGTTTTGCAGTTGACGCTATTAAGATTCTATTCATAAGGCCTTGCGCCTTACGCTCCTGTTGGTGCATATGCATAGAATCCTGTGGTCAAAGTATTGGTCAGCCGAGGCGCCATGCAAGAAGCTTTTGGCTGGTTTTCCGTTTCACGGAGAAAGGTTGTTCGGGGATGATTTGGACAAGTACATCCAAAAAATTTTAAGTGGAAATAGTACTATTACCAGTTAAAAGGAGGAATAGGTGTCCTTTTAACCACTTAAAGACCGCCTAACGCCGATAGAGGTCGGCAGAATGGCACGGCTGGGCACAATCACGTACCTGTACGTGATTGTTACATGCCCAGCTGTGGGGTGTGCGCCCACGACCCGATCCGAAGCTCCGAGTCCTGCGATCGTTCACAGGAGCTGAAGAACGGGGAGAGGTGTGTGTAAACACACTTTCCCCATTCTTCACAGTGGCGCTGTCATTGGTCGTCTGTTCCCTGATATAGGGAAAGGTGATCAATGACATCACACGTCCAGCCCCACCCCCCTACAGTTAGAAACACATATGAGGTCACACTTAACCCCTTCAGCGCCCCCTAGTGTTTAACTCCCAAACTGCAGTTGTCATTTTCACAGTAAACAATGCATTTTTATAGCACTTTTTGCTGTGAAAATGACAATGGTCCCAAAAATGTGTCAACATTGTTTGATGTGTCCGCCATAATGTCACAGTCATGAGAAAAATCGCTGATCCCCGCCATTAGTAGTAAAAAAAAAAAAATATTAATAAAAATGCAATAAAACTATCCTCTAAATTTTGCGCAAACCAATCGATAAAATAGGTAGAAGAATACGTATTGGAGGAATAAAAACATTTTTTTTATGTATTTTTGGGGGATATTTATTATAGCAAAAAGTAAAAAATGTTGAATTGTTCCTCTATTTTTGTTAATAGCGCAAAAAGGTGATCAAATGCCACCAAAAGAAAGCTCTATTTGTGGGAAATAAGGACTCCAATTTTGTTTGGAAGCCACGTCGCACAACTGCGCAATTATCAGTTAAAGCGACGCAGTGCTGAATCGCAAAAAGGGGCCTGGTCCTTTACCTACATATTGGTCCGGGTCTTAAGTGGTTACACGGGCTTCCTCTCCAGCTCCAGAGAGGTCCGCCACTAGGCAGTCACAATGGCCTCCACCGTAAGGTCGAGAGGGAAAGGTCAAGCCCAGGGCCTCCTTATGAAGGGGTGCCCAGCTCGATTGATTGTGTGTGTGGGGGGGGGGGGGGCATCTGCTGTTCTCAGGAACTTGGTGAGAGGAGGTCCAGGACAGATGGGTCATCTCTACTGTGTCTCTAGGTTACAAACTAGAGTTGTGAGAGTTTCCACCATCTTGGTTACTGGATCTTGGGGGAACTCTTGATCTCTGAAAAGAGAAGGTCTCTGTTTCTGGCACCAGACCGGTCTCAAGGGGTAATTATAAAGGTTCCCATGAAGGAGCACGGGTTGGGATCTTATTCAAATCTCTTCACGGTGCCAAAGCCAAACAGCGATGTCAGACCTATCTTAGATATCAAGGGTCTAAATCCATTCCTAAATCTCCGCTCTTTTCACATAAAGTCAATTCAGTTGGTAGTCTCTCCACCCTACGGGGGGGGGGGGGGGGGAGAGAACTGCTGGCATCTATCAACATCAAAGATGCCTATTTTCCCCGCTCACCAAAGATTCCTACGGTCCGATTTGAAGCAGCACCATTATCAGTTTTTAGTCTTGCCCTTCGGTCTAGCTACTGCATCCCGGGTGTTTACAAAGGTTCTGGTCCCGCTCTTGGCCAGGCTAAGAGCTCAGGGTATAACGGATATCTGCAGAAGGGGAAGTCTTTCATTCCAGTTACCTGGAAGGTTGTTACAACAGATGCCAGCTTTTCAGGCTGGGGAGCAGTCCTGGGAGAGGTGACTGTTCAGGGCAGGTGGTCTGAATCCGAAAAGGCTTTGCCCATCAACATCCTGGAAATTCGGGGTGGCGCGCCTGGCTCTGAGGGTGTAGAAGCTCAGGTGGCAGGATTGTCCTGTCAGGATTCAATCCCACAATGCCACAGCAGTGGCCTATTACAATCATTAAGGTAGGTGAACCATATCCTGGCTTGGGCAGAGAGATGTGTTCCTTGCATATCTACAGTCTTTATTTCAGGAATAGAGAATTGGCAAGCAGACTTCATAAGTCCCCAGCAGTTGTCCCCGGGGGAGTGGTCTCTTTACCTTGACATCTTCCTGGCCATATGTCAAAGCCGGGGGACCCCGGATGTAGATCTGTTGGCATTCAGGTTCAACAAGAAAGTCAGTAACTTTGGGTTGACGAGAAAGGGATCCACTCACATACGGGACAAATGCCTTGGCTGTGGGATACACATCACCTTGTCCAGACCTGCTCTCGCAGGGTCCAATATTACACCCTTCCTGACAAACTCTAAATTTAACGGTTTAGCTATTGAATCCCACATTCTAAGGAATCGGGTGCTTTCTGGGTCGGTAGTATCTACCTGTTTAATGCAAGGAAGCCGGTGTCCAGAGTCTGGAAGGCATATGTATCTTGGTGCGAAATTAAGGGTTGGCATCCTCGAAAGTATGTCATAGGTAGAATTTTTGCCTTTCTACAGTTGGGTGTGGAAATGAAGCTGGCCTTGAGTACTATCAAAGTAAGTCACCCTTGTGTCTATTTTGGTTCTGTCGGCATTGCAAAAGCAGCCCTTTCAGCCTTTACGCTATGTTCTTTTAGTCCTTTTGACTAGGAAATTGTTCAGGCTTATGTTTTTTTTTTTAAATCAAAAGTCGTTTATTCGGCAGAACAGTGTAAAACTACATACAATAACAGACATTGTCATACATATTCTTGTAAATCAGCAGTAATATTATTATCATTCCTATATAAAAGGCACTTTTCAACAGGAGATGAAACTAACTGTAGAATGCACCTGAGGAACCTTAGTCCCTTCCTATGTAAGGAGTGTACCTGAGTACTATTTAATGGTTCGTACAGTGTCATGTATAACAATATTTAGCAAGTGTAGACAATGTTGTCATGGTGCGAGGATCTAACCTTGCACAAAATCATATAGAATTAAACCAGTATTGAACAAAACAAGTCAAATCAAAACCAAACCAGAGCTACCACCTGGACAAAGAAGGACTCGAGGTGTCCCACTAAAGGAATAAGGTAGGTGAGAGAAGGGAGAAAAAGAATTAGAATAAGCAGCAGGGGGGAGAGAATGAAAGGAAGAGAAAAAGAAGAAAAAGAGGACAGAGAGGACAGGCAGAACCACCCTACGCTGTCAAAAATAAACCATACAGCATTGCAATTCAGAGTGACAGGGCTCTAACCCTGTAGCAGTCTATTCGCGATGAGTTGAGGGGGACCTAGGCCAGGGACATCAAGCCACGGTTGCCACATGGAGTAAAATTTTTGTAGTACATTTCTATGTTGGTAAGTCAGTTTTTCTCGAATTAACAGTCTATTAACATCATCTATCCATTGTCCGTCCGTCGGTACCCTGGAAGATATCCACAGTCTCGCTATCGCCGTTCTGGCTATGTATAATAGACGGATTATTGCGGTATGTCCATTAGGCGAGAGCGAGGGTATCTCCAGTGCCCCGAGCAGGCACACAACAGGGTCGTGCGGGACCGGTACCTGATATGCTTGGGAAATAGTGGTCAAGACAAAGGTCCAATAGCGAAATAACTTTGGGCATTTCCACATCATATGCAATAGGTCCCCATCGTGTGCACAGCATTTTGGGCATAGAGGTGAGTCCCTGCACCCCCACTTATGCGGTCTCACTGGGGTCCTGTACACTCTATGTAATAGAAACAGATGAGAGAGCCTGCGAGATGCGGACACCGACACTAAAGGAGCTGACGTAAGGCAAAGTTCCCACGTCTCCCCATCTATAGGGCCGAGGTCTTTCTCCCATCCCCTTCTGCATGGGAGAGAGGAGGCGTCATGTATTGCGTTAAACAACGTCCTGTATACGCTAGATATCATACCTTTCTTGTCTCTATTCATAAATACTCCCGCCATTAAAGGGTGTGTTGAAGACCTGAATGGTGTCAGTCTAGACTCCGATTGTATTGCGTGTCTTAGCTGTAAGTAACGATAAAATTGGAATTTGTGTAGGGAGAATTCTTCTCTAAGATCAGTGAAGGATTTCAAAGTTATCCCACTGTACAGCTGGGTAATATATCGTATGCCTGCCAATTCCCAAGATCGGAAGTGTTTGAGTTTAAGAAGTTCAGTAAAATTGTTATTGTTCCATATCGGGGTGAAGTTGCATACCCCTTTGATACGTAGTAGGGTTCTGGTGTATTTCCATAGTGATTTGAGCAACTGGATGGTAGGGGGGGAACCCGAGATGTGTGCAAGTCCTGCCTCCAAATGAGACAGTGCAGACATCTCTGAGCCACAGGGTATCAACAACGATCGAATGGGGTCCTCAACATCCTCTTCCCCCCACCCCCCAAGGTGTTGAAGCTGTGAGGCTACAAAGTAGTATCGGCCATGGGGAATCGCCATTCCGCCCTGATCCTTAGCTAGTTGTAGGGAGGAAAGGCTGATGCGGGCCACTTTGTTGCCCCAAATCAGTTTTCTAAAAAGGGTATCTATCTGGGCAAACCAAGCATGAGGGATCCACACTGGGGCGTTATGGAATATGTAGAGCAGCTGCGGGGCCCAGATCATCTTAATCAAGTTGGCTCTTCCTGTGACCGAAAGAGGCAACTTAAGCCAGGTCGAGCATTTTGCCCGGAATTTACGCAACAATGGTGCCAGGTTAAGTGAGAGATACTGGGCCGGGTCAGCTGTGACCTGTACCCCCAGGTATCGGAATTCGTCTATTACAAGGACATCCCTGGCGCAATCAGGCAGCCGGTGTGTCAGAGGGTCAAGAGGTAAAAGCACTGATTTATTCCAATTAATGCTAAATCCCGACAATTGTCCGAAGTCAGCGATCAAAGTCATCACACTCTTCAGGGAGCCGTCCGTGTCTCCCAAATATATCAGGGTGTCATCCGCATACAAGGAAATAATATCCTGCCTGGGACCCCTACTGAAGCCCATGATATCCTGAGAGGCACGGACGTGAATAGCTAGGGGCTCTAGAGCCAAGGCAAACAGCAGGGGCGAAAGAGGGCACCCCTGTCTGGTGCCTCGGAAGAGTCGGAAGGAGTCAGAAAGATCTCCATTGACCCGCATCCTGGCCGTTGGGGCGCTATATAGTAATTGAACCCATTTAAGGAATGTGCTGCCCACTCCAAACCTCTCCAGCACCTCCCATAGATAGGGCCACTCAACACTATCGAACGCTTTAGCGGCGTCCAGCGAGAAGATGAACCAGGCTTATGGTTTGAAAGGGAGAATGCCACCTTTTCAAGTTAGAGCGCACTCTACCAGATCAGTTAGTGCTTCATGGGCAGTGCATCACCAAGCCTCCATGACTCAGATCTGCAAGCCTGCAACTTTATCTTCAGTCAATGCATTCACTAGATTCTATCAGGTGGATACAAGAAGGCATGTGGATATCGCCTTTGGGCGCAGTGTGCTGCAGTATAGGCCCTCATGTCTGATGGTGCCCTGTTTATTTGGTGTCTCCTTCCCCTCAGATGGCATTGCTTTGGGACATCCCACATAGTTATTACTATGCAGCTCTGTGTCCTATCATGTACAAAAAATAAAATAAGGATTTTATGGGTAAGCTGTTATAAAAATCCTATCTTCGAGTACATCACAGGACAAGATAAGAAATCCGTAAAGTTAGCCCAATTTTTTTCGTATATTGTGAAAGATGTTACACCGATAAAAAATTAATACCCAACATTTCATGCTTCAAAGTTGCATAATTTAATCTACGCTTGCCAAAAAAAAATTGAAAATGTGATCAAGGTTGAAAAGTGTGTGTGTGTGTGTGTGTATGTATGTATGTATATATATATATATATATATATATATATATATATATATATATATATATATATATTGTTACAATTCATATTTAAAAATTAATAAAGATTGTTTGTACATAGCAGCACCCTGAAAGAATTGATAAATTCCCAAGCATATAGAGAAAAAAAGATTGCACAAATAAACATATCAATAGAATAAACAATATCCACACAACATGTGAATGAATAGTGAGTGAATAAATCAATAACAATCTTGATATTTAACCATCAACTCAAAAATAATATAATTAATACGATTAGAGTCCCAACTAAAACGTCATGAATGTGGAAAAAAATTAAAAATAAATCTGATGCAGCACCCTGGGGTTTTTTTCACCATGTGTGGCTGCCAGGACGGTTCAAAGGTTTTATAACTTTTTAATCAGCCTTTAAATGTTTTCCTTCTCATTTTTCGGTTCGATATTCATGCAGTGATTTTCAGCGTTTTAAGAAGGAAAAAAAAAAGACTTGATAGTGCGATAAATTATGGTATTTTATTTCCAAAAATCTTCCTCGGCGCAACGAAGAAATACAAAGCAGTTGACAGCTTACTTGCTATCAAGCTGCGAGACAATACGTGGTGACATCATGTGATCCTCTCCAACCTTTTACTGCACTATCAAGTTTTTTTTCTTTCTTCTTAAAATCCTGGATATCGAACCGAAAAATTAAAAGGAAAAAATGTAAAGGCTGATTAAAAAGTTATTGAACCGTCCTGGTAAGATAGCTTTTATTTAATGGGAATCTTTTTCAGGGGGCCTTTGTTATGACTTGACCTTGGTCTCTTGGCAGCTGCTCCTATGTTTACAACAATTCTGGCAGAGGTTATGTTCTTTTTTTTTTTTCCCCCCATCCTCAGAAGATATTGATGCTTCCTTATTTGGATGATTTCCCTATCTTCTCCCAGGACAGGGAGAATTTGATTTCAGACCTTCAGAGGGTTAATCAAGTCATATTTTAAACCATACCAGTCAGTCATCCTTGGTTACAGGATAGACACAATATGGCAGAGGACTTTCCTGACAGAGAAGATTCTATGGATCGTTTCCTCAGTGGGTAGACCTTAGGACTAATGACAGTGACAATTCCAGGAGTAGTGTGGGATAAGTTGCATTATAGAAGGCTTCAGAGTTTTCTGCTAGGGGCTTAAACTGTACGCACCGCTCAGTAGACATTTTCACTTACAAAAGGGGATTCTCTGGGTCTCTCCTGGTGGGATGATTCACAGAATTTTAAGGAAGGTTTGGGTGCTGCCCTCATGTAGGATAACAAAGGATGCCAGGTCATGGAAACAGGGGCCAATTTAGATAGAAGATGTATTTCATAGAGCAATCATCCATTTACAGAGAGCTTCTAGCTGTAGGAAAGATGCAGTACATGTTCCTTTTTTTTTCCCCCCAGACAATGCTATGGTGTTTATGTACATGCCATGGACTGATTTTTTTTCTTTTGGGTCATTTTCCAACAATTCTGGTGGCCTAGTATACGTGTTGATGTAGCCACCTTCTTAGCCGCTTTATCCGTGTGTGCTCAGAGTAAGACTCCACTACACCTTCCAGTAGGTCCCCTACAACCCCATACCCAATGGGCCTTGGACTTATCTCTCTATGGATTTCATTGTGGAGTTACCCAACTCCCAGGGCAACACAGTTAGGGCTCTTTCACATGTCTGTTCAGTTCGTCCGTTTTTTGGACGTCCGTTAACGGACCTCAATGCTTCCCTATGGGTTAGCGTCCGTTAGCAGATGAGCATCCGCTAACGTCCGTTAACATCCGTCTGCGGTAAGCTCCGTTTTTTTGGACGGAAGAAAAACGGAACGGACGTTAGCGGATGATCCGTTTACCATCCGATCCGCTAACGTCAGTTTTTCATCAAAATATGTAAAAAAAAAGTTCTAAAAAAAAAAAAAACGGATGAAAAAAACTGATGAAAAACGGATGGGAAACGGAACGGAAACGGATGTAAACGGATGGAAAACTGATGAAAAAACGGATTAACTGAAGGGGAAAAAAATGATCTAAAAAACTGAATGGACGAGTGAAAGAGCCCTTAGGGTCCTTTCACACGTGCAGACCGTTTTTTAGATCCGTTTTTTATCATCAGTTGATCCGTTTTTTCATCCGTTTTTCATCAGTTGTCATCCGTTTTTCATCAGTTTTTTCATCCGTTTTTTTTTTTGTTAGAACTTTATTTTTATTACATATTTTGATGAAAAACGGATGTTAGCGGATCGGATGTTAAACGGATCGTCCGCTAACATCCGTTTTTCGTCCGTTCCGTTTTTTGACGGAAGAAAAATAGGGTTTTCTTCCGTTTAAAAAAATGGAGCTTAAGGGCCCTTTCACACGGTGCAGACCGTTTTTCGGTCCGCTCCGTGTGTGTCCGTCGGCTCAGCGGGGGGGTCCCGCTCAGCTGTCGGCAGACAGGGCGGTCCCCGCACACTGTGCAGGGACCGCCCTGTCTCTCCTCCGCTATCCCCTATAGGGAATCGGATGGAAACGGACCGTCTGTCCGTTTGCATCCGATCCACCGGACGGAAGAAAAATAGGGTTTTCTTCCGTCCTCAAAACGGATCCAGACGGACGCGGATCGTAGGCGGACGTTAGCGGATCCGCTCCCATAGGGCCCCATTCTAAGTCCGTTTACAGACTTAGAAAAAGCGGACCGTTCGTCCGCACGTGTGAAAGGGCCCTTACGGAGACGGATGTAAACGGACGTTAGCGGATGCTCATCCGCTAACGTCCACTATCCCATAGGAAAGCATTGCGGTCCGTTTTTCATCTGTAAAAAACGGACGAACGGTCCGCACGTGTGAAAGGGCCCTCATTCTTATGGTGTCAGTGGAAGGACTAGTGTGCCATCATCAGTAGAAGGAATTGTGTCCTATTATTGTCAGTCGGAGGAATAGTGTGCCATCATTGGTGTCAGCTGATGAAATAGTACCTCATCAATGGTGTCAGTGGGAGGAATAGTTTCCCATCATTAGTGTCAGCTGGTGGAATAGTGCTTCACCGTTGGTTTGAGTGGGAGTAATAGTGTGCCATCATTAGTCAGTGAGAGTGAATAGTGTCCCATCATTAGTTTCAGGGGAAAGAATAGTGTCTCAACATTAGTGCCAGTGGAAGGAATAGTGTCCCATCATTAGTATCAGCTGGTGGAATAGCGCCTTATTGTTGGGCGTCAGTGGGAAGAATAGTGTCCCATCATTGGTGGCTGTGTGGAGGATAATGTTCCATCGTTGGTATCTGTGTGAAGAATAGTGTCCCATTGCTGGTGTCAGCTGGTGGAATAGTGCCTCATCTTTGGTCTCAGTGGGAGGAATAGTGTCCCAACATTAGTGTCAGTGGAAGGAATAGTGCTTCATCGTTGGTGTCAGTGGGAGGAATAGTGTCCTATCATTAGTGTCAGTGGAAGGAATTGTGTCCCATTATTAGTGTCTGTGGGAGGAATAGTGTCTCATCATTATTTCAGTGGAAAGAATAGTGTCCCATCATTGGTGTCAGCTGATGTAATAGTGCCTCATCGTTGGTGTTGGTGGGATGATTAGTGTGCCATCATTAGTATCAGTGGAATTGTGTCCCAATATTAGTGTCAGTGGGAAGGAATAGTGCCCCATCATTAGTGTCAGCTGGTGGATTAGTACCTCATTGATGGTGTCAGTGGGAGTAATAGTGTCCCATCATTAGTGGCAGTGGGAGGAATAGTGCCCCCACCATTGCTGTCATCTGGTGGAATAGTACCTCATAGTTTGTGTCAGTGGGAGGACTAGTGTGCCAACATTGGTGTCAATGGAAGGACTAGTATCCCATCATTGGTGTCAGTGGGCAAAATAGTGCCCCATCATTGGTATCAGTGGGAAAAATAGTGCCCCATCATTGGTATCGGTGAGAAAAATAGTGCCCCATCATTGCTGTCAACTAGAGGAATAGAGTCTCATCATTGGTGTCAGTGGGAAGAATTGCCCCATCCTTGCTGTCTGTAGGAGGAATAGTGCCCCATCATTGGTGTCAGTGACAGGACCTATGCCCCACTGTTGCTGGAGGGGAGGGGGGGGGTAATGCCCCCAAGGCTGGATAAAAGCAAGCAAAGGGTTGTATCTGGGCCCCCAGGCCACGGTTTGGAGACTATCCGCCTAGAATAACATAACAAGAAAGAAAATATGCCCAAAATAAGAATTAGAGACTTCAGAGGCAACAAAAGATAGTATGAACAATATATTTGGCTGGTTAATATTATTTAATAAAGAGTACAAAAGTTGATAAGGTGTAAACAACACCGACAATATATTTCATAAAAACAATATACAATGTTGAAACATTTGGTGCATCATGGGTGTCAGTATTCAACCTGATGCGTTTCGGGACTGTTGAGCGTCCCTTCATCAGGGTTTTCCAAGATGAACTGAAATACCCATAGCACCGTCCTAAAACAAGAAAGCAAAAAACATAATAGAAACAGACAAAATATACATAAAAAATATAAGCAAAAAAGCACATAAAAAAAAAGGAAACATTATATTAGTCACAATAACATATGTGCATCATAGATGGGGGCAGGAAAAGGGAGCATCGTTGAGGCCAAGACTGGAAATCCACCTACCGATTCAACAAAAACAACACTGCATGTGTCTCCAGGTATTGTGTCAACTAGTGTGAAGTGACGGTAGAGAATAACAAGGCACTCCCCTTCTTTTGCCCTCTCCAAGCTAACAGACTGGCTGGAGACTACACTGTCCACTGTTCCTGTAAAAACCAAAAGTTCAGGGAAGCAGCACTCAGACAACAGTAGACGACAGCATTTTTAAGTTGTAAACTAGAGGTGCTGGGGTAAAAGTTTTAACAGTTTACTGGGGATGTAATTTTATTGTGCTAGATGTGCTAAACCAGTGGTCCCACGGAACACATCCGGCCTGCTTGTGTGTTTTCTCTGACCCACATGTGGCTCATCCAAACTCTGCCAATACTGCAGACACAGCCCTGCCGATCTGCTGCTAGCTTTTAAAAACAGCTTCTGTTATCACTGATATTGAGGAGGTTCTGATGGGAGCACATATTGGGGAGGCTCTAATGTGGACGCAGTTGTGTGGAAAGGCTCTAATGGGGGACACTAATATTGGAGAGATGCTCATTGAGGACCCTCTGATGTGGACACAGATGTGTGGAAAGGCTCTGATGGTGGAGACTAAGATTGGGATGCTCTGATGTAGACACATGTGAAATGGCTCTTATAGGGGAAACTGATATTGGGGAAACTCTGATGGGGGACACTGATATTGGGGGAGGATTTGATGGGGGACACTGATATTGGGGGGGATGCTCTGATGGGGACACAGATGTGCGGAAAGGCTCTGATGGGGTTACAGATGTGCAAGAAATATTTGATGGAGGCACAGGTGTGCGGAAAGGCTCTGATGGGGACACGGATGTGCAAGGAGACTCTGATAGGGACACAGGTATGTGGGAAAGCTCTGATGGGGTCACAGATGTGCAAGGAGACGAATGAAGGCACAGGTGTGTGAAAAGGCTCTTATGGGGGCACAGATGTGCGTAAAGGCTCTGGCGTGGTCACAGGCGTGCGGAAAGGCTCTGACGGCGACGCAGATGTCCGGAAAGGCTCTGACGGCGACGCAGATGTGTGGAAAGATTCTGATGGGGACACGTGTAGAAAGACTCTGATAGGGACACAGGTATGCAGAAAAACTCTGTTGGGGACACACATGTGCAAGGAGACTGATGGAGCGGTGTATGTAAAGGCTCAGTTGGGGACACAAATGTCTGGAAAGGCTCTGATGGAGGCACAGGCGTGTGGAAAGGCTCTGACGGGGACACAGATGTGTGGAAAGGCTCTGACGGGGACACAGATGTGCGGAAAGGCTCTGACGAGGACATATGTGTGCGGAAAGGCTCTGACGGGGACACAAGTGTGCGGAAAGGCTCTGACTGGGACATAGATGTGCGGAAAAGGCTCTGACTGGGACACAGATGTGCGGAAAGGCTCTGACTGGGACATAGATGTGCGGAAAAGGCTCTGACTGGGACACAGATGTGCGGAAAGGCTCTGACTGGGACACAGATGTGCAGAAAAGGCTCTGACTGGGACACAGATATGTGGAAAGGCTCTGACTGGGACACAGATGTGCGGAAAAGGCTCTGACTGGGACACAGATATGTGGAAAGGCTCTGACTGGGACACAGATGTGCGGAAAAGGCTCTGACTGGGACACAGATATGCGGAAAGGTTCTGACTGGGACACAGATGTGCGGTAAGTCTCTGACTGGGACACAGATGTGCGGAAAAGGCTCTGACTGGGACACAGATATGCGGAAAGGTTCTGACTGGGACACAGATGTGCGGTAAGTCTCTGACTGAAATTTGACAGACCACACCCACTATTTGATGTGATTTGGTGGGTGGGTGTGGGGGAGGGGTTTTGGGGGGTCTTGGTTGAGTTCCAGCACCTGTTGTTTGAGAAAAAAAGCCCTGTGATCCAACAAGAGAATGCCCAAAAAAATTCTATGAAAAAATGGGCTTGTTGGATCTATTTTACCAAATCCGCTGAATATTCAAACATAATCTCAACCTAATGATATCATACCTCCTGAGAGTTCTTTACTAACAACTGATGTAACATATTTTAGAGATGATAACGGAATAATTATTTCCTTCTAACAACTTTTCCTCCCCTCCTTTTGTTTGTAGATTAAAAGATCACTAAAGGAATTTTTTTTTTTTAGCTAAATAGCTTCCTTTACCTTACTGCAGTACTGGTTTCATGTCCTTATTGTTCGTTTTTGCTTTGAAGTTGCTGTAATCCTGCTCTGTTCTCCACACTTCCTGCTTGTCTGTTTCCTTATAACCACCATACTGGGAGCTTTCTCACGGTGGTCTAAGCTGTCATTACTGTGTGTCTAAAACTTCCCAGAACCAATCCGATTAATTTTAAAAACAAAACACTGCCCTGGATTTGTTTGTTTTTGTTCTGTGTGTCTATTTCTACTTTGCAGAAACATGAAGCCAATTCAAAAGTGAAACTAACCTGCAGGCACATTATATGATTGATTTTTATCTATTTTTAATCATTTTGAAAAGGAATCCGTTAACTTTTATGTCTCTATACCCTGTAAACAGTCATTTTTTTTCCTTTAGTGACCCTTTAATATCAGATATTCCTGATTTATTTTCCCGTTCCTTTTATAAGAATGATATTTGCTATTTAATTGTATATTCCTCAATTGACATATAGATTTCTATCCTCTTATTCTACTTTTAATATGTATACTATATATAATATGACCATTTATGTGATAACATATTATCCAAATATGAATTTACCTGTTTACCTAAATGTTACTGTATTTTATTCTGAAATACCAATAACATTTTCAAACGAGAAAAAAAATCCCTGTGTGGGACCATAAAGAAAAAAGTTCTAAAGCAAACAGGATTAAATACTACAGACCGCCCCGTCTGTAATGAACGTATCCACCAAGTGTGAAAGGTGAGCAGAGGAGATAACGCTAGTATGAAGTATAGCCATAGGCACAAAAGTCCCATTGAAGATTGATGGCGTCCGCCTTCTCCTGACATGCTTAGTACAGCACAGCCGCACTTCTCCCATACATTCCCACATGGAAAGCGGGATGGCCAAGGGAAGCGACGTCATCCGGAGGGTGCCAAGTGACGCACATCGTCGACCCCAGCACGGCTCCCGTACTAACGTGTGTTATGTTTCTTCTTTTTTTTTTTTTATTTCTAGCCTGCCTCGCTTTGCAATGACGCTCCAGGCTACTGATTGGTTGGGGAATGCAGAGGACCCGTAATGCTCCGCCTCATCGCCGTTTTCTCCGCCCCTCAGACGGTGAACTGAGTAGTAGCCACAAGCACTTGGGTTAGGTGAGTTGCTGGCGGCCTGCTTGTCCTGTGAGTGTTCGGGGGGGAGGAGGAAGGACGGACGGACGGACTGCGGGGGGGGGCCTCCTGCTGGTCACGGTGCGGGCTGTCTTAGTGTCGGGTGTATGGTGTGGTATTCTTCTCCCTCATGCCCGGTGTGTGACCTCATGCTCGAGTCGCCGTCCTTGTGATAGCAGAGGAGCGCAGCCAATCCCGTGAACTGGCGGCTGAGATTTGTCACGTGTCCGCCTGTTTGTTCAGAGGGACCGGGAGAGCGCTGTGTGTGTGTGAAACCATCGGTCACCGAGCGGCCATGGCCGGCCTGGAGGCTATAAATAGACGCTGCCATCATGGAAGCTATTCTGGTTTGCTGCTGTGTGGTGTGTGTATATATATATATATCGGTGTATATATGGAAGTTTGTGTGTGCACGTGCTCGCACTGTGTATGAGGAGCCTGGCCGTGAACTTGCTGCCTTGTCTTTTGTCCTCCTGTAGACGGCCCGGGACAGTGAGGTCACCATATAACCTTCAGGCTATAAGTGCATGTGTGTGATCTGAGGTGCTTCCACCAAGGTCACCCCAACTCGCCTTAGTCTTCTATATCAAAGGTCATCACCGCCCTTCCTTCCTCCGCTCTACAGGTGATCACCGGTCTGCCATGGGTGCTAGGAGATGTGTCAGTCCTCCCTGTCCTTTATTCTGCACCCATCATGTAGATTGGCCTTCGCTCACTTCTATGCTGTCTCCAGATCGCTTTTTAAATTTGGATCAGATTTTATTTTTAGCAGCTTGTCTTACCAAATTAAGGCGTTGCAGTTGGTTACAAGTCACGTTACACCTCAAAGTTAGAAAAAATAAAAAAAAACCTGGTGCAATGCATACCGTTGCTTTAGCTTCCCTATAACGTTTGTGTAAAGTTTATATATTTCCTAAGGTCTGGCCAACTGGCATGGTATTTGATTTGCTCCAAACTTTGTTATTTTTTGTAGCTGAATGTAGATACTAAGTTCACACTGATGCGGGTTTGAAATTCAGGTGAACTCGCACAATTTCAAAGCCGTGTTTCAGTCATATTTCAGAGGCCTCTGTGCAGGTTCCTGAAATCGTCACCAAAAGTAGTGCAGGAGCTACTTTTGGGAATCTGTGTGGCACCGCAGAGTCAGCGTTACCCCGATTTGGCGCCGCACCGATTCCCAAAAGCAGTTCCTGCACTACTGGCAATGCCAGCACCGGCCGAATCGGTGTGACTCTGACTTTGCGACACTGCACCGATTCCCAAAGGCAGTTCCTACACTACTTGCAATGGGGTCGCACTGATTCGGTCGGTGCTGGCATTTTCAGTAATGCAGAAACTGCCTTTGGGAATCAGTGTGGCCCCACAGTGCTGGCTTTTGGGAATCGCTGCAGCGCCACAAAGTCGGCATCGCACAGATTCAGACAGTGCTGACTTTGCGGCGCCGCACCAACATGTCAAATCTACCTGATGTGAATAGGGGCTTAGCCCTGGTTCACACCAGTGCAGTTTTAAAATCGTGCTACTTCAGCTGATCAGTGCGACCTACATCTGTGATTTCATTGTGGCTTTGTTTTACAAAAGTCTATGCAAGTTGGGGGAGAGTAGTCCAGGAACCTTTCGTCAAAGTCGCTGCGACCTGAGCAATTCCATTGCCAGCAATAGTGTGACTTGTAATGCGATTTGGAACTGTCAAATTGCATGACAAATCACACCAGTGTGAACAAGGGCTATGGCCCCATTCACACTGGTGCACTTTTGCTGCACTAAATGCACATTCTTGGTCCCTCAAAAGCATGTGAGGAAAAAGTCACCTTTAAATCTTATCTTGCTGCTCTCATGTGCACTGCGTATTTAAAAAGGTCTGCTTTCTGTACCTATGGCAGAAGAAAAAAACGCCCATATAGAGGGTTTTTTGTACGAAGTATAGACTAGTTTGAGAGTTTCGTGTGGGGTGTATTTTTTTTTCTTTTTTTGCCAGAAAGCTTTAATCAGAAACGCAAACCAGAAAGGTGTTCGCCCCCCCTCCTCTAAACGATGAGCTTAAAATATGCCTGTAATTGTCCTAATGTGCATAGACACATAGGATAGCATTGAGCTGCTTCTACAGACAGAACACAAAGCTCCTGTAGAAGAAGCAATTTTTAAGCCATTGTGCATGGAGTCTTGGTGCCCAGTTTGAAAAACGCTCAAAACGCACCTTTTGTTATAGTCAGTGAAAATGCACTATTTTTATTTTGGTGGTGTACTGATGACTGTTCTAAAAAAAAATAAAAAATGTGTGTATTTAAAATGTTCAACTTTTTAATATCAAGAATGTAAAAATATGAATTTGTCGCATATTATTGCCACCTTTTTTAGTGCAAGAAAAGTGGAAAAAATGCATCCCTTCTGTATTCTATGTATATCTTCACACAGACAGGTCTGTTATGTTAAAAATATTGATTGCTGCATTTTTGGTCAGTTTAAAAAAGACCACACCAAAAACGCACATCCCCTGTTGAAACGCTTTGAAAACACAGCAAGAATACACCCGTAGTACTTAATGTGCTTATATTGATTTGCGCAAAAGTTATAGTGCCTACAATATAGGTTATTGATGCATGGCTTTTTTTTTTATTGCTAGCAATGGCCGTGATCTGCAATTTTAATTGTGATTGTGGCAGACCAGACACTTTTGACACCGTTTTGGCACCATTGATGTTTATACAGTGATGAGTCCTATAAATATGCACTGACTAGTGTATAAATGTCACTGGCAGGGAAGGAGTTAACAGGAGTGATACTGAATAGGGGAAGAGACCGATTGGTCTTCATATACTAGGAACACACGATCTGTCTCCACTCCCCTGATAGGATGTGGATCTGTGTTTATACACACAGATCCATGTTCCTACTCTGTCACAAGCGATTGTGGGTGCCCCCCTATACCGCTGGGAAGCAGAGGACGTCGTATGATGCCAGCCCAGAATAGGAGATCCCATCTGCAGACGTCATATTACAATAGGCAGATATTGAACTGGTTAAAGTTTTAACAGTGTTAAATTTTTTGATTTGGTTTTTAAACCATTTCAACACACCAGTAACAAATGTAAATGTGCCCTTAAAGCAGTTGTCTAGCGACTGCGATGGACACGTTTTATTTATTTTCATCCTGCATATTCCAATTGGCCATCAAGTGTTGATATATTTATATAGCACTGTTGGTTATTTTTATTGGTGGCACTGGCTCGTGGCACTGAATGGCACGAATTGGCACTGGTGCAAAAAATGGTGTCACACCCCCCTCAGTACAGACCCCCTCTCCCTCCAGTATATACACCCCCCCCTGCCCCCTGTAGTACAGACACCAGAGAGCGGTGTGTGTCCCACGAGCGCGGGCCCCTCCTCCTCTGTGGGCGTAAACAGAGGAGGGACGCCGTGCTGGGTGTACCAAGATGGCCGTGGCTCCGGAGCTAGGCCAAAGCCGCGGTCTTTCCTGATGCTGTGACCGCGGCGGCAATCTGTGGCTATCGATGACGATTTCTCCAAAACGGGCAAATATCAGCCGATATATCGGCCTGCCGATTATATCGGTCAACCTCTACTTCTCACTACTTTCATGTTTGATTATTGTGAGTGCACATAATCAACAGATTGAGACATGGTTTTTCTATAGCCATTTGCCTTGTAAACAGTTATTTGTGTCTTTTTAAAAAAAAAACGCTTTATACTTGTGTATGCTTCTGTCTGAAATTGGTTCAGATGGGCATGCAAGATGCGAATCCCTTGGTTAAATTGAGTGGAGTAAATCTGTGGCTGCATTGCATTTGAGAGCCGTTCTTCCGGAAAAGATTATAGCATGTTCGCACTTAATATTTAAAGTCTGTACTTAAAAACTTTGACAAAATGTGATATTGCTATAGGTGTAGACCATTTTATGTATCTCAGGATTGGAAAACTCCCAAGACGTTGCTAAGACACCTAGCTGTTACTGATCACCTTCACAGGAGTGAGCTCTCAATGCTTGAACTCCAAGCTACAGCATCCGGGAGAGAGTACATATGAGTGGGTTTAAATGGAAAGGCTCACTCCTGTGAAGGTGAAGTTATAGCTGGGTCTCTCTTGGCAATGTCCTAAGAGTTTTCCAGTTATGCATTAGGTAAGTAAATGGCCTAAACCTATAGCACAGGCAGTATTCAACTTTGGTCAAAGCTGCACAGCTTATCTGCATAGACAGCTTTTTGGTAAAGGTGAACTAATAAAATTTTATTCCACAGGAACGGGCAAAAAAAAATATGTGGGGAGGTAAAGATTTTATAAACTTGATGACAGCTGGGTTCTCATTCAGTGTAAATCATTAAAGGAACCAAGGGCTATAAAGCATTGAGCACCCATTCATAGCTTGGAGCCACAAAATGCTGCTGCCCACACGCTACACTTGGGACAATGGGAGTTTTTTTTGTGCACTTCATGTCACTGCACAGCCAAAGTGTGGTGTCATGCTGTGCCATTTAGAGCAGTGCGACAATATGCAATTTTTTTTAATAATGTACAGTTCTGGAGTGCAACGCTGCATTCTCGAGAGAACAAGACATGCAGAAAATCGTTTTCGGCATCATTGCGGGGTTACCTTCAATAATCCATAAAGAATCACTGGTAACTGCACATTGTGTGAACTGTCCCTGAGGGCTGTGTATGGCCACAAGAACACTAATTTTGATTTGTGGTACTATGCAAAAGTTTTAGGCAGGTGTAAAGAAATCCTGTAAAGTAAGAATACTTTCAAAAGTATATAATTGTAATTGTTTTTTATAGGGTTTTCCCGATACCACTTTTTTAGGACCGAGTACAAGTACCGATACTTTTTTTCATGTACTTGCCGATACCGAATACCGATACTTTTTTTAAATGTCATGTGACAGTTTTCAAACCACAATACAGACTAAGGACATTTTTTCTTTAGAATTATGAAGAACTCTAACTCAAGACATTATAAAAGAATAAAAATGAGTAAAAATTAATAAAAATGTTTTATTTTTTTGTCACACAGTAGTAAAAAACTCAAAGATTTTTCACAGAACATGTTGATAAATACAAAAAAAGTATTCTATTTAGGTATCGGGAGCATTTGCATGAGTAAAAGTACTCCCGCAAATACTCGGTATCTGGACAACCCTAGTTTTTTATTAATTTGCAACATCAACAAACAGAAGAAAAATCTTAGCCAAATCAATATTTGGTGTGACTTTTCTCTTGGCTTCAACATGAAATCAATTCTTCTAGGTACACTTGCTGAGAAATACAGATAGATACTTATCCATAATGCCATTTCATCAGAAGTGATTGCCCCAAGTTTATTCTGCAGCAAGACAATGACCCCAAACTTGCAGGCATTGTCATGAACAAAGAGTCTTTGAAGAGATGATGAATCGTACAGAGCCCGGATCTCGCCATAGTCTGTCTGGGATTACACAAACAGGTAGGATTTGAGGCAGCCGACATCCACAGAAGATATTAAGGTTCATTATCCAAGATGTTTTAAAACAAATCCACCCTGGGTTGTTCCAATATCAATTTAAATAATTAGTAAAAAGTAGGGGTGCAACGGATCGTCACCGATCCTGGTCACCCCGTTCGGATCGGCACACCACGCGATCCGCGGAGCACTCCGGAGCCTCGGCCGTGGGAAAGTCCCCGGCTTCGGCCTAGCTCTGGAGCGGCGGCCATCTTGCTCCACCCCCGTGTGCTTGCCAGAGCCCAGTGCACAGCGTGACATGCCTCAGCACGCTCACTACAGACCCGGGACTGCAGACATGTGGAGACAGCATCTGTGAGCTCTGCACCTGCAGGTAGGAGAGACACCATCACCCGGGGAGCATGGCTTTCTGTACACCAGTGGAGTGGGGGTGACACGGGAGTAATGATAGTAATTAGGGGGCAAGTGGATATCTTTTATTACACCCAACAGAGTTTTAGATTCAATTATTTTCATCACAAAACGGAGCTTATGCGCTTAAATACAGTATTTGTAAATCCGACGGACTGTTTAAATGTTAAATTTAATGTGAATATCGGAGGTGTTCTGTCACATTAGCAATAAACAGTTCGTCGGATTTCCAAACACTGTATTTAAGCACATAAGCTCAGTTTTGTGTTGAGAATAACTGAAATCTAAAACTCTGGTGGGTGTAACAAGATTTTTTATTTTTTTTGCTGATCTGAAAATAATCCGATCCGTGACTCCTGATCCGAGGATCGATCCGATCCGTGGGTTTTTTTGAGCCGTTGCACCCCTAGTAAAAAGGCATAATTTTTAAAGAGCAACTGTCATCTCTGTCCCGCAGCTGCTCCTTCTCTGACCTGCTGTTGAGTGACTGATGGTCCCATTCATTTTAATGGGACAGCTGGTGATGCAGATGCTTTGTCCTAATATATCTGAAATGACAGGTGCTCTTTAAATGTAAGGACTTATTCTTGCTGGTAGTTAGAATCTTTAATATGTGCATTAAGGTTTCCTATTTAGAATAATAAGCTGTCAGGTTAGTAAAACAGCGATATCAGAACTGATTCAGTCATACAATTTTTGTAGTGTACATAGATTTGCAAAACAATGGGATAAAGGAATATTTCTGAACTTTGTTTTATCTCATGGTTACTGTGAAGTTGTGTGAATGCATCAATGCAGAGCGTGGATTGAATGAGTTTACTAAAAATTTAACTATTGCAAAATATACAGCTTCATGCTGAATAAACAAACAATTATTAATGTATCCTAAATACAAAACTATTTTAGATTTTTACTTCAAAAGCATTTTATCAAAATACATTTGATAACATTTTTTTATTTATTTAAATCATTGGTTTTTATCCACCCTGGAACAACCTACCCGCTGAGATCCTTCCAAAACTGCAAGTGTTAGATAGAACAATTGATACTGTTTTGAGGGCAAAGGGTGGTCACACCAAATATTGATTTGTCTTTGTCTTCTGTTCATTTACTTTTCTATATTGTTTGATAAAAATTAACTAACATTTGTATCTTTGAAAGCTTTATTTACACCATTTTCTTTATTTCACACCTGCCTAAAACTTCTGCGCAGTACTGTAGTAAGATGTAACATGTTAATATGCCCAGACGGGAGTTAAAGCGTGTTGTCAAGGCCTAAAGCTGCTTGATCTGGCTGAAATCTTTTCCAATGCCTTTAAAAATCTTGATAAAGCAACTGCATTTAGGCTGGGTGGATTGTATTCTTGGTCTTATGTTGTGCTCTAGGTTCTATGGACCAGACAATATATAGGGGTCAGCAGAGGGAACCGCAGTTTGTGACTAGAGAAGCCAGAATACGGCATTCTTGGAAGTGCCAAAAGTATAGATTCCTTTGACTCGAGCAAAGATGAGTGAGATCACTGAGGTTGTGGTGTAGTTTTTTACTCTGGCCTGAAATAGATCGAGGTTCAGCGGGACTGACTGAATTTGGATACATGTGGCCACTGCAGGTAAACATAACTTGACCTATGTTTGGACATTGTCGATCCGCTATTTGATATGTATGTCCTTATTTCTTGCATCTCAATAAACTTGGAATTTTATGGTTAAAAAAAAAACATAACTTGACCTAGCAATCGTCTTCTGTTCAACCGCTTTGTTGGATAAAAGCCACATCTGTGGCTTCAGCACTGATCTGTGTATTTGGACAGCAGTTCTCACAATACAATAGTGCGGCAGGGAGGATGCCCTCCCCATCCACCTCGAATTTGTGGATGGGGGAATTTGAGTTGGCTTTTTTTTGCGTTCAGCCTACAGGCTGAACAAAAAAACAAACCATGTGTGGCAAGCTTTAGGCCTCATTTACACAGGATGTACTATACGCCAATGCAGGGCTGTGCTTACCTGCATGAGAATAAATGGGTATTTGTGCGTCCCCCAATGTGGACAGGTGCCATTAATGTCGATCTGCAGGCACACAGCCACTGTGGCCCAATATGACATCCATGTGGGTGCATGTCCCCAACTTTCCCTATCTGTGTTTGGGGAAACTCTCCACACCCACACAGATGTCATTTTTGGGATGCAGCGGTTCACTAAAAATTCCAGTAAAAGTTGTGAACACCCATGTGATCCAATTCAGCATGAACAAAAGGGTCTTGCACGAGTTTGGCCTGAATGCAATGCAACTTTAGCCATACAGTTTGTATTTGCATCGCACAGCAATGCGGCATCGCACTAGTGTGAACCAGCACTTAATTTTTGAAAATGAAGATCTTCTTTAACCAGTTAAGGACCGCCACGTCCCTGCCTATACATGGGTCGGGGGTCCGATCGGGACCCCCCCGGTACTTGCGGCGGTGCAAGTACTTGTGGCTGTGCAAGTGATCCGGGATGAGGGGGCGGCTGTTTGTTTCTTGTCCGCCCCCTCCGGATCGCTCCCAGCCAATGCGCGTCTTCTCCCGCCCTCTTCCTGTGTAAACACAGGAAGGGGGAAGTGATGTCAGCTCTCCTCTCGGCAGTATTTTCAACCCCCACTGAGGAGAGAAGACATCACAAGTGAGTCTGCACTACACTGACACCAGGACATGTAGGCACATTTACCCCCCCCCCCCCCCCCCTGTCAGTGTCACTGAATGCAGTGATCATATATTTACTGATCACTGCATTTAGTGTCAGTTAGTGTTAGGTCCAGTGTCACTAAGCGATCAATTTTGAGCGACTTGTCATGCGATTTGACAAGTCTCTCCAATGAGAAGGGGGGGGGGGTGCTAAAAGACCAGAGAACATTATGGGTGTTAAGCAGTGCACAAATTTAGGTTGTATCTCAGCTGTTGCTTATCACTTTATGGTATGTCCTGGGAAAGCTAAGGATTCTTCAGTGTCCTTGTGAACCGGATACAGAAAATGGCCTATATACAGAATCTGCCTTCAGCTGTTTGCTGCTATATGCAAGGCAATTGGGTATTGTAGATTGTGAAAGGCTTTGGAGTTATTAATGTGCATAAAGAATGTATTACATTTTGAAGCATCTGTTGTGTGTTTAAGACCACTTATTTCTTACATTTTGGGCAGATTTATTTAGAAGTCTGTAAAATGTTATAACTCACATGCAAAGTGTTGCATACCAAGCTCTTGGAGACTGAAAGATCCAAATCCCAGTGTATCGCATGGATTGTGGCTAAATCAAAGCAAGGCAATTTTGTTTGTAACCACTTGGGTGCTTCAACAGGGGATTTTAAAGTGGTTGTGAAGGCTCAAGGTTTTATTACCATCATGCATCACAATGAGAGAGGGATGGGGCCGAGCTGCTGCTTTGTGTGTGAATGGACACCAAGAACAGCGGGAGGGGAGCGAGCTTGCTTGGGTGCCTCCAGAGAAAGCTGCTTGGTCTGGGGGCACTTGGCAAGAGGGAGGGGCCAGGAGCGCTACTGGGGGACCTCAGAAGAGGTTTGAGGCTGCTCTGTGCAAAACCACTACACAGAATAGGCAGGTATAACCCCAAAAACCTCAAGAAAATGTAGCTCATCTGGAAGAAAAGTCTATAATTGAATTTATCTCCTGCTATAATAATTAAAACGCAAAGCTCTAGAAGTCCATAAATGTAATTCATAAGGCTTGGTTCACACCTATGCTAATTGAATGCGCGTTTCCCTGCATTCAATTCACATAGCAGGAGAATGTGACTGGCTTTCTATGGAGTCGGTTCACATATCTGCAGCGGGTTTGGTGCTGTGTGCCGGAAAAACATGTGCTTTTTTTTTTTTCAGGTTTGATTTCAGCTCAAAATTCGGGTTAAAATCAGACCTGAAACGGTGAACCAGCACGCACCGGACCCCTGCTGTGAGCCGCATGCGGCGATGGTGTGAACTGTGCCTAAGCTATAGCAACCACTTAAGGACCGCCTAATGCCGATATACGTCGGCAGAGTGTCATGGCTGGGCACAATCGCGTACCTGTACGTGATAAATGCCCAGTCGCGGGCCCGCGACTCTGTCCGAAGCTCTGTGGCCACGGGAACCGTGGACCCGATTACCGCCGGAGTCCCACGATCAGTCCCCGGAGCTGAAAAACGGGGAAAGGTGTGTGTGTGTGTGTGTATATATGTGTGTGTATGTATGTATATACATCCTTTACCTGCATTTTGGTCCGGGTCTTTAGTGGTTAAGATGGAAACATCGGCATTCAATAGTGATGACTTGCCCTCTGAAGAGCTAGTCCAAAGCCCCCAAGGTGTTTCTAAGAGGTATTTATATGGTGTCTTGTCAAATGGATTACCTTCACCGCACCACCTGGGATTGTTCCCCTCAAACGCATTCACCTGAATGTTATATTAAAACCGCCTTGTTACGATGATGGATCTTTAACCTGTAGCAAGCCTGTGTCCTTGATCAGCATTCATTTGAAAGGTCTGATTACTCAAAGCAGGGTGTCCGTCTGACTCTCTGCAGCCACTACATCTATGGATCAGTTTGTGTTAAACGAGTCAACAAACGGGCACCCTGCTCCATAGTCGGTCACATTTTCCTGCTATGTGAATTGGATGCGGGGACACGCGCATTCAATTCACATAGGTGTGAGCGGAGCCCTATGAATTATATTTATATACTTCTAGAGCTTTGGGGGCTTTGTGTTTTAGGCAAGTATAACTTGGTGTGTTTATTTAAAAAAAAAAAAAAAAAAATTCTCCCCAAAACATGTACAGTATAACAAACATTCTTAGTCATACAGCATGTCTGTCTGAAATTGACTTTTAAAGTTATCGGGTAAGTTGCAGTAAGTATGTACCTCACTGCAGAAAGGATGTATCGAGAGGAAACCCAATGTATTAGAACACATAATTCACATAAAGTGGTATTAAATTTTAGAACAAAATGTAATCTATCGCAGTTTACCAATCGGAGTTGAAGGACCTTAGAGGAGGGTCGGAGCTACTCTGTGCAAAGCCATTTCAGTGTGTGTGTGTGTGTGTGTGTTACTTTTTTGTGTGTAAGAAGGAAAAAAAAAATCGCTTCAACCACTTAAGCCCCGGACCAATATGCTGCTAAATGCCCAAAGGCGTTTTTACATTTCGGCACTGCGTCGATTTAACAGACAATTGCACGGTCGTGCGACGTGGCTTCCAAACCAAATTTGCGTCCTTTTCTTCCCACAAATAGAGCTTTCTTTTGGTGGTATTTGATTGCCTCTGGGATTTTTTTATACTTTTTGTTTATAATAAAAATCGAATACACCTAAATTTTAGTCAAACATATAGGCCAAAATGTATTCAGCCACATGTCTTTAGTAAAAAAAAAAAAATTAGCTACCTAGCGGCAACAGTGACACTAATACAACAATCTGAAAACAATCAGTGACACTGTGCCGGGGGGGGGGGGGGGGGGTTGATTGGAAGGGGTTAATGTGCCTGTGTACTGGTGTCAGTGTGCGGTTGATGCGACTTACTTGTGATGTCGTCGTCTCTCCTCTCGCTGGATTGAAAATACCGCCGCGAGGAGAGGTGACATTACCTCGCTCCCAGAGGTAAAACGCCTGCCGCATGTAGCGGGGGGTCCCGATCGGACCCCCGACCTGCAAGAAGGCAGGGACGTACATGTACGCCTATCTGCCTGTACGTGCCATTCTGTGGACGTACATATACATGCGGCGGGCGTTAAGTGGTTAAAGAGCGAATTCCCATTTAACAGAAAAACTGCCTATGCAGGTAAGAGATTTTTGTAGATAAAAACAAACTGCTAGCTTTGACTAAAGTTGCATAATGCACTTCCTATAGGTGTAAGTAATTTATGTACCGCCCACTGGTGGCATTATCTTATCATGCCTTGTTGCTAAGACACTGTCCGTCATTACTGCTCATCTCCACCCCCTTGCCAAATATGGTCCACGATCTGTCGCAACATCGCTGAGCTTTAGAACTTTTGTCACAGGGGAGAAAAAGCTTATAGGGTTGAGTTGGCTGAGAATGTCTAAGCAATGTTCTAGCGACAAGGCAGAATGAAATAATGCCACCTCCTGGGAGCTTTTCCACCAGGATTTAAGAGGTACCTAAATGACCGACAACTATAGTATAGCTGTAGCAAGGGTATTTAAAGCGGAGCTCCAGCCGCGAAAAAATTTTTTTTTAAAGTCAGCAGCTACTAACAGTGTAGCTGCTGACTTTAAATAAGGACACTTACCTGTCCTAGGCACCCGCGCTGATGGCCCCCCCGATGCCGGTCCCGCGATCGCTCCGAGTCCCGCGCCGCCATTCACACTATGGGAAACAGGCAGTGAAGTCGTACGGCTTCACTGCCCGTTTCCTACTGTGCCTGCGCGAGTCTCACGCTGGCTTGTGAATGGGCGCGCTGCTCTCTGAGAACACACACAGTTCCCAGAAAGCAGCGCGCCCATTCACAAGGAGAAGGAGAAGAAGAAATCAAACCGCGGAGTGGAAGAGGCAGATTACGGACTTCCGCATAGCAACAGCTATCTCGGGTGAGTATTTTTTTTTATTTTTTCAGGTTTTTTTATTTTATTTTTTTTAAACAACATGGCAAAATGTTGTTTATATGGGTGGAGCTCCGCTTTAAACTGACTGACTATAAGGCTAGGTTCACACTGCTGTGAATTCAAAATTGCGTGATTTTACTGCAATGCCGCGATTTCAGTGAATGCCAGTCCATAGAGCTGAATTTGCATCGCACAGGACCCTTTTTTGCTGCAGCTTAGATTCGTACTGCACTGATGTGAACAGTGTTTTTTTAATGACTTACGAATTTGAGCGGTTGCAACGGCTCAAATTCGCAAAAGAATTTGCAGCAATGTGAACCCAGCCTAAAGGGGAATAAAAAAACGTGTCTCTACTTGCCTGCTCTGTGCACCAGAAATGCACTGAGCTACCCCGAACCTCCCATTCTTGGGTCCCCCCCGCTGGCACTCTTGGTCCTGCCTTCCTGTCCATTGACACTTTTGGAAAGCTGTTTCCCATGCGAGAAACCCGAGCCCCATTGCTGCTTTCAAAGCATGGAGACATAGATTGCTGCGTTTGCTTTTGAATATTGACAAATAATTAAATGGGGGTTGTGATGCTGGCCCACTAAGCAATAAAAGTCAATGATGGCACCATGTTCCATTATTTTGAAAGTAGTGGTTATTTCTTAGTGTAACAAGTTTACTTTCACGGAAATTACAGGAGACTCTAGTAATACACTGGCTCATGCAGTGTATGTGCCTGTCCTTTTGTTCTCCACATCTTATCTCCGAAGTCGCTGTATAATTCATGCTTCCTATACAGAGACAGAACAGTAGATCTACTTAAGTATACAGCACAAGGTTTCACTCTTGTGGTATGGTAGCACTGGATGGCTTTAGCAAACAGAAATGGATTTGCCAACTGCCAGTGCAAACTTACTAACCTTTCAATTAACTCGCTGTTTTTAAGCAGAACACTTCAATTCATGTGCAACTGACTGGCATATAAAAAAAATAGTGTATGATCTTCATGAAAATAACTTCAAGACACTGAAGGCCAGGACTTTATGCCAGAATAAGAGTTTAGGAGTGGCACTGCTTATATACCGTATATACTTGAGTATAAGCCGAGGGTCAGCTGTGCCCATTGCAGCCAGACCTCGCTGTGCCCATTGCAGCCAGACCTCGCTGTGCCCATTGCAGCCAGACCTCGCTGTGCCCATTGCAGCCAGACCTCGCTGTGCCCATTGCAGCCAGACCTCGCTGTGCCCATTGCAGCCAGACCTCGCTGTGCCCATTGCAGCCAGACCTCGCTGTGCCCATTGCAGCCAGACCTCGCTGTGCCCATTGCAGCCAGACCTCGCTGTGCCCATTGCAGCCAGACCTCGCTGTGCCCATTGCAGCCAGACCTCGCTGTGCCCATTGCCTGAGTCCGTGACATGCAGATTCAGACGCCGGCCAGGCAGTGTTAAAAAGTCGCGCTCCTCCGTGTCCTGTTCTGTGATGGGGGGTACACTCATTTTCCCAGCAGACACTGTGTTCAGTCTATCAGTGTCTGCTGGGAAACTGAGTGTTCCGCCTATCACAGAACAAGACCTGGAGAAGCGTGACTTTTTAACACTGCCCGGCCACCGTCTGCATGTCACAGTACACTGACTCAAGTATAAGCCGAGTGGGTCACTTTCAGCCCAAAAAAAAGGGCTGAAAAACTCAGCTTATACTTGAGTATATATATGATAATTTAAACACAAGAAGACAAAGTTAAAGCTGACCTAAACTCCAAATAAAAGAGAAGCCTTGCATTTTATAGGAAACATTTCAATATTTTTTGTGCCTAAGCAGTGTCCTTCTAAAAATTTTTTACTATGCCTAAAACACCTTGGCTGCATATCTGCAGCTTGAAAGGCACTGTGCCTCCGTGAAGTGAGTGCATATGTAAATCGCTCGTGCATATGAAAACTGTTCACACCGCACAGGAGGTATCTCTGCAAACATTGACGCAAGAGCAATATTTCTAGCACTAGACCTCCTCTGTAACTCAACAGGTAACCTGTAAAGGCATTTATAGCATCTCCTACGGAGATTAAGTACTTGTCGTTTATCGCCATAAATCGGTGCTGCAGCTGAATGGCTTACCTGAAAACAAAATAAAAATGGTTATCAAAACACAGTAAAGCATAAAATAATTGCATACCTGAAAAGCAAACATACATACAACAATAAAACATTGCAGTTAAGCAAAAAAATATAGATATATAAAAGGGCAGAATAGAGAGAACAATAAAACTATTTCTATAAAAAAAATTGTTGCACTTTTATTTAACGGTTTCTGGTTTAGGTCTCTAAAAATGCAATGGCATTTTTGGAGACCCTGTAAAAGTGTGTCCTAGTCTGTGCAGTGCTGTACCCTACGCTAATACTCCACCAGTGTATGGTGATGTTCAAAACATTCACCAATGCAATAGGACAGGAGGGACAATAATGGCGGGTGTCACACATACATATGCACATTCTACAGGCACAATATTTTCTTTGGGGGGGGCTTGTTGGGTAGGGAGGACATATGGAAAATGCCTCCCAAGCAGCCGGCTTGCTGCATTTGCTACCAAGTAGAGAACATGATCTGCCATCTCTAGTCCATCACCCCTCCACAGTTGGAACACACAATAGGGAGCATAGTTAACCCCTTGATTGCCCCCTAGGGTTAACCGCTTCCCTGCCAGTCACATTTGCATAGTAATCAGTGCATTTTTATAGCACTGATCACTCTGTAAATGTGTAGCGTTCAACCTGTCCGTCCGCAATACCGCAAAAAATGACAGATGATAAATACACCATTTAGGTGCCAAAAATCTTTCCCATAGTTTGTAGACACTATAACTTTTGTGCGAAACAATCAATATACAGTGGACCCTCGGTTTAAGAGTAACTTGGTGTGAGAGCGTTTTTGATTTGCGAGCAACTTTTTTTTTTATATATATATATATATATATATATATATATATATATATATATATATATATATATATATATATATATATATATATATATTCTGACTGTTTGCAGGTGTTTGATATGGTTGAATTTTTTACCAAAAAATATGTAGAATGCATATCTGCCTAAATTGAGGAAAATAGTTTTTTGGTGTGTTTTAAATTGGGGTATTTACTATAGGGCAAAAAAAAAACCTGCAGAGGTGATCAAATACCGCCAAAAGAAAGCTCTATTTGTGGGGGGTTTAATTTTGTTTGGGTACAAGTTTGCAAGGCCACGCAATTCAGTTAAAACAACGCAGTGTCGTATCGCAAAAAAAATGGGCCGGTCATTGGGCAGCCAAATCTTTTGGGGCTGAAGCAGTTAAGGATCTAGTTCATCCTGACGCTTTGTATAGCACGTAAGAGTTCAGCAGAGCCAATTGGAATAAGTATACAGACACTTTTTTTTTTTTTGCAATTGGTTACGATGCCAACAACTGGTTGTTGAGGTCCACCCCTCCCATATTAAGGTTATATTTGTGAACGCAGAGGGGTTTCTCCACAACACCAGTCACCGTAGGAATTTGGACCGTCCTGTCTGTGTAAAGGGAGGACAGAATGAAAACATTCTTATCCCTCCACTTCAAGCAGGCTCTCTTCCCCCAGCCTAAGACTGGAATCTATAAGCCGCTGGGGTAAGTCCCGGCGATTAGATCGCATGGTGCCACATGCGCCTATTCCATTTATCAAACAAGTGACTAAAAAGTGCCACGCTTTTGTAGTAATTGTCCACATACACCCTTTCCAAATGAGGGTTACCAGCACTCCCTATGTAGTCCGGTCAGTTTTCTGGCTCTTCGTAACCATTTCTTCCCTCGTAAACTATATGTATAGCTTGTGGCCCTGTCACAGAGATTATACATCTTGACCCCATATCTGGCACGCTTGCTGGGAAGATACGGTTTGAAAGACATGAGGCCAGAAAACGTAATCGGGGGAATCATCAATGCAGACAACTTGATCTGGAGTAAACAAGGCTGTGCACTGTTGGTTGAAGTGGTTTACGAGGGGCCGAATTCTGTAGAGCCAATCATATCCAGGGTCACCCTGAGGACGACAGAGTTCATTATCATTGAAGTGCATGAACCGCAAGATCTGCTCATATTGTGCCCTGGAGGCAAAGAACAGGGGCATTGGGTCAGTGGACCAATAGGATCGCAACTCTCTTTTTAGTTATGCCCATGAGGAGGGATGGGCCCCGAAAGAACTTAATTCGGATACCGTAATGGGTTTCCATTCTCAAGCAAAGGTCAAATGGGGATTAGCGCCAATGAATTTATAGAGATCTTGCGTGAAAAACTGCAAATAAAAATCAAGTGACGTAAAATCTGTTTCCACCTGAATTCCAGGTTCCCCAGAGAATGGGGGAAGTACGGGTGCTTCAGTGGTGGGCTCCCAATTAGGATTGGCAAATGCAGTAGGAAGCACCTTAAGGCCCCATGCACACGAGACGCTGGTAAACACGTGTTCAGATGCAGTTGGACAGCTTTTTCAACTGCCCCTGAACACATTCAATGTTATCCTATGTGTCCATGCACAGTCACGTTTTTCGGCAGTTGCGTTTTATCCTTGTTTTTTCAGAAGCAAAAAAAATGGGTTCAGACGCAAAAGTTTCCACGTTTCAGACGCAAACTGCGGTACCGGCGTTTTGCCGCTATTTTGTTTTATAGGCGTTTTTAAAGGTGACCTATTTTTTTACATTAGAAATCTCATTAAAAAACTGTTATTGCATTGTGGACAACACACAACTTGCGGCAGGTGAAGCGACAAGTGGACAATCCACAACTTGTGGCAGGTGATGTCACCAGGTGACATGGCCAGTGGACATTCCACAACTTGTGGCCAGGTAACGTGGCAAGTGGACAATCCGCAGCTTGTGGCAAGTGACATGCTAAATACAAGTACACTGCTGCTCTCTCAGCTGCTACTCACTCTGGTCTCACAAAATGGCTGAAATGGTTAAATAATACTGTTTTTTTGAGCTTAGGGAGGGTCTTATGTTTCTTAACTAAACACAAACGCGGTTATTTGCGGCAAAATGGGCTTTTTTAAACGCCGGTTTTAGCCTTTAAAAACGTGTTTATCAGAGTTTGCACCAGCGTCCCGTGTGCATGGGGCCTAAGTGGCCTGTCTTGGTGGCTGTGTGCTAGACCAGCTTCAACACCACTTATGGGACTCGCCACGTCACCAAGTGTTACTGCAGTGCTGGATGTACGACCAGGGTGTACTAGGCTGCTGGTGCTTACCAATTCACCAGGGTGAGCGGCACTAGTACTGGCTCTCTGCTTCATATGAGAGCCCTGCAGTTCTTGCACCTCAACAGCTGCAGAACAGGCTGACCTTGGTAGGGACCACTACTCCATCATCGGAGCTATCTGTCAGTGTGCTGCTGCTGGCTACTGGATTGTATTCTGAGCCTGGATCTTAACAGATGGGTGACTTCCCCTTCACTATCTGTCATGCTCAGAAACGTGTAGGCCTCTTTACTAGTGTACCTTCAATTTTGACTTTTTCGTCTCAAAATATACTGGTACGCTAGTGAGATTTGCAGGAAAAAGAGCTCCTGACTGTCAGCGACTGATTCAAACGCTACCAAAAAACTGTTAGTGTTCGCAAGAATCGGGCCAGACTCGCTGCGGTTATGTGTTTTGTAAGTGACGGTGATTGATTGATACTGCACTTGAGTGGTTATTAGCTTGGCGGAGGGGCTAAATGCTGGTGTTGGCAAGGTATCTGGGCTAATCCTGCATTTTTGGGAACCCTAAACTGCTGGGAATGCTAGTATAGATCAGTTATTGATCCATTAAGGCACTACACTACGAAGGGAGGCGTATGGTGCGTGCATGGATTTTAGCGCTACTGGCACTTGTCTGACGCTGCCTTGGGCGATGCAGACCCTAACGGACACTAAAACCGATATCAGCCACCGGGTGATCAGGGTATAAAACCTTTATTGGGTAATATGCAACGTGTGCCCTGACGCTATAGAAAAACAAACTAACCAGCGTCACGAAGATCGACTATCAAAAATTGCAGCCATTTATCCCAGCCTAAGCACATATGTGCTTTGATCAACACAAGATCGGCAGTAAAACACTGATTAGAAATCCATGATTTCATATTGCAATACGATTTAGACTGCCTCTTTATTACAGAGAGCTGGCTGATAGCCGACTGTAACAACATTCTAGGAGAACTGGTGCCAAAAAATTACCGTATCATAACGGAAAACAGAATAGGGCAAGGAGGAGGAGGCCTGGCAGTGATCCACAAGACCCATCTTGCAATCACTAAACCAGTCCTTCAAAACCCTCTTCCATTCACAGAAACACTTACGCTGCAATTACAAACAAACTCCCAGGAGACCGTCCGGATTTTACTCTGCTATAGACCACCAGGCCCAAAATCGCAGCTGTTGCTATCATTGACGGACTTTATCTCCACGTATACCCTTATACGGCAAACACCTTTTGCTGCTCGGGGATTTCAACCTCCAGGCCAACTCCCCACAAGACCCGGTTGCCAACGCCTGCATCGACCACCTGGAAGGATTAGGGCTACAACAACTAGTATGTGGGCCCACACATGCTTCAGGGCACACACTCGATCTTATTTTCAGACAAGCGCTGGAAATAAAAATCCTGGAAAATGAACCATTGCCATGGACAGATCACCATGCAATTAAATTCATTATTTCCGATTTCCCTCCCTTAACAAAAACATCTAATCCAGTGACAACACACTGGAATAGATGTCAGAAGAAGCTCCACTCGGAACACTTCGAAGCCACGTTAAGGAAAAAAATTAAAAACAATTAACAATCAAACAGCTGAAGAAACACTGGTTGCCATAAACACAGCCCTATTACAGTCAGCTGACTTAATGGCGCCGAAACGTAAAACCCACATCCGGAAAAACAACGTAGGCTGGTTTAACAACCAACTGTCGTCACTGAAGCAAGAGCGCAGAAGGGCGGAAGCCGCCTGGAAAAGAAGCTCTTCAGATGAGAACCTCACCATCTACAAGGCAACAACTAGAAAATACCACAAAGATATTTTCAAGGCCAAGAAAAACTAATTTTCTGAGGCTATCAACAGTGCCCTAAATCGCCCCCGTGAACTCTTCAAGCTGGTCACTCAGACCATGAATCCAGAATGTCTTGAAGCCCCCAATTCGGATTCACAAGAATTTTGCAATGAATTATCTGATTACTTCATTAATAAAATTGAGGGCACCCGGCAAAGCATTTCGCAAAACAATTCCCCACCTAGCCCTCCCAGCAATGATTTACACCACACTTGCAGTAACTCACCACAACCAGGTGAGTTCACATTGGAACCCATCTCTATCCAAGCCGCTAAAAATATCGGCGCACTGCGCCGAATGATATTACCCCTACTAAACTGATGAAGGAATGCGCCGACATCTTGGCACCTCCTATCACGCAGCTGATCAATCCTTCAGGGAAGGCATAGTGCCCTCCCAGCTGAAGGAGGGCATAATCCGACCCATCCTGAAGAAACCCACCCTGGGCCCCAAGGATCCACTCCACCGCCGGCCCATAACAGGCCTAAATGTTCTCTCCAAGGTAATGGAAAAAGTAGTGGTACAACAGCATCTAGATACCCACAATCTACTTGATCCATTTCAATCAGGTGTCCGGCCCGGACACGGGACGGAAACAGCATTGCTCAAGATATGGGACGACGCTCTCGAGGCCGCAGACGAGGGAGAATCTTGTCTTCTGGTTATGTTGGACCTAAGCGCCGCCTTCGACACAGTAGACCACAAGCTTCTATTGACTCGGCTAGCCGAAGTAGCCAAAGTCGCAGAAGGCGATCTATCTTGGTTCTCTTTTTTTGGAAAACCGATTGCAAATAGTGAAGTTAGGACCTTTCACTTCTGAAAAACACACGGTGTCATGCGGAGTCCCTCAAGGGTCCCCGCTGTCGCCTGTGTTATTCAACATCTATCTTCGTCCTCTTTTTGAAATCAGAGCAGTTTCTTACTGCTAATATCACTCATATGCAGATGATACGCAACTGTATTTCCGCATTTGCAATAAGAAGGATCACCACCTCAATCTAGAGACATGCCTCTCTTTGGTTCCCTTTTTTATTTTTTTTTATTATATAAAAATGTATCACTTTAACTGTGAAATTTTAGAACTGTATTGCTTTGAAACAGGCTTTTGGCACTGTGTAGTGCAGGTATTCTAGCTGCATTTAGATTTCGTTTTGTAGAACCAGAATTTTATGACCAAGTGTGTGGTTGGTGGATATGGCATCTGTTAGTATTTTTTTTTTTAAATATCGCTGTCCATAAAGCCTACAAATCTTCATGCTTTGCTCTTTAAATTGGATAGTTTTTTTTTTTTTCATATATTTTTCTTTATTTATTTTTCCTTAGTTTCTTTGCATTCAGACTAATCTCCAAGGCACTGTAACTTTCTAAAGATTTAGGAAGCTTTTTCCAAGGTTTCCTATATAGTTTCCCTTTTTTCGTCTTGCGCTCACTGCTGATCAGATACTGACCACATGCTGCAGCAACTAGCACTCCCCTACAAGGGTATGTGTACAAAGGCTGTTTACTGTAACAGGAGTCTGGAAGCCTGACATCTGCTACTTGCAGGGAGGAGTGCAGAAAAAAGCTGTGATTTAGGAAGTGTAATGAGATTATCCTGCTATAAAGCAGATGTTTTGTAGCATATTCTGTTTAAAGTGTACCTGTACATGTTCCGACTTACGGATTCAACTTGAGAACAAACCTACAGTCCCTATCTTATTTGTAACCCGGGGACTTTCCTCCCTTTTTATCCTCTCCACCTCTACTAGATTGACTGCTGTTAGGGGTAGCAGTGACACCCAGGGCTGTCACCTCCTGAGTTTGACTAACTGCATATTTTGGCATATTTGGGTGCTCAAAAACATGACCTGGTTTTCCTTTTCTGTGAGCTCAGTCTAACTGTAGCCCATCTTCCTACCAGATCATGCCGACTTAACCACTCCCTGCCCAATGACGTTGTTGACTTTGAGTGGGGATATCTGAATAATGCCTGCAGATACTGGCATCATTCCGATATCTCGTCTTAGGCTCCATTCACATCTAGGCGTACGCTGTAGCGGCGTATTGCGGCGACAAATCAATAGGCGTTTTGTCCCCGCGATTTGCGGCGACAAAACGCCTATTGATTTTTTGCAGAAGAGGTGAATTAACATTGCTGGCTATGCCCGTACGCCCGATACGCCTGGAAAAAAAGGGTCCGGGACTTGTTTGAGCTTCAGGCGTATGGGCGTTCGGCGTGGAGATGTGAACCATCTCCATAGCCGACAATGTTAATTCGCCCCTCCAGCGTATCTAGGGCTGCTTCAGCGTCGGGCGTAAGGCGACAAAACGCCTAGATGTGAATGGAGCCTGAGAGCCGACGATTTACTGCACCATAACAATCATAGTGGCAGATCATTCTTACAGGCAGTGGGCGGGAACATCTCGGGTGCAATGTTATGTTGGCACGCCCGGCCTCTGCATTTGATGCAAAACTGCTGCCACCTTGGAGATGTGGGGAATTACTGACCCCAGATCTTGCTGTAAAGCAGACCTGTCGCACACTATTCCTATTACAAGGGATGTTTACGTTCCTTGTAATAGGAATAAAAAAAAGTGTAAAATAGTTTTTACTTTTCTATTTTAAGCACCCAGCGAATGCATAAGTAGGCCACGCCCACGTATTAAAACAACGTCCAAACCCCGCGTGTGGTATCTCTGCAAATGTTAAAACGAGAGCAATAATTCTAGTGTTGGGCCCCTCTGTAACTCTCTGAAAAGGTAACCTGTAAATAAAAAATGTAATGCAGACAAAATTAAGGTTTACTATTTAGAATAATAGTTTTGTCAGGTTAGTAAAACGGCAATATTGGAACCGTTTTGCAAATCTATGTACACTACAGACTGTATGATTAAAACAATGGGGTAAAGGAAAATCCCTAAGGCTGCATTCACATCTGAGCGACAAATCGCCTGTCGCCCGATGCTCATGCTGCTGGAGGGGCGAATCCCCATTCATGTCTATAGAGATGGTTCACATCTCTGAAACGCTGAACGCCTGTCGCCTGAAAAAAAGTCCCGGACCCTTTTTTTTTCAGGCGACATTGGCGTTCGGCCATAGACATCAATGGGGATGATTTGAAAAAAAAAAATGAATGTAATCGCGGCAAGTAAAGTCGCGTACGCGGCTTTATTTGTCGCTCAGATGTGAATGCAGCCTAAAGGAGAAGTCCAGCCTGAGCTTTTTAGGCTGGGCTTCTCCTTTGGGTCACAGGAGTGCAATTAGTTTTACACATCAGTCGGGGCAGCGCGTCATCGCGATTTCCAAGTCGGGATCCACCAGCTGCCCTGATTGATGGCAGTTTCAGTGAGCTGCTGAGGCGGCCTCTCCCCGCCCCTCCACGGCTCAGCACTTCAGTGAATGCGGAGAAATAGAGCAGAAGGAATGCTGACATCAGCATCGCTTTGCTCGGGGAGGAGTGAGAACAGAGCTATCGGTTCTCAGTGCAGAGATGCCGGGGGGGGGAACAGATGCAGCATCAGTCTGATGCTACCTTCACCAAGGTAAGTATGATTAGCCAAAAAAACAACCTTTACTTCTTTTAACTTTGTTTTAACTCATCAATGCAGTGCTTGGACTCATTGAAGGAGTTTACCAATAGTATACATTTTGCAGAATGTACAGCCTCATGCTACATAACCAAGCTCCATTTCATGCTGAATAAACACAATTGTTTTCTATTCAAGATAGATTAATAACCTTTAGGTAGACTTTTACTCCAAAAGCATTTTATTTAACCACTTAAGACCCGGACCAATACGCTGGTAAATGACCCAAGGTGTTTTTGCGATTCGGCACTGCGTCGCTTTAACAGACAATTGCGCGGTCGTGCAACGTGGCTCCCAAACAAAATTTGCGTCCTTTTCTTCCCACAAATAGAGCTTTCTTTTGGTGGTATTTGATCACCTCTGCGATTTAAATTTTTTGCGCTATATACAAAAATAGAGCGACATTTTTGAAAAAAAAAACACAATTTTTTACTTTTTGTTAAAAAAAAAATCAAATAAACTAAATTTTAGTCAAAAATTTAGGCCAAAATTTATTTAGCCACATGTCTTTAGTAAAAAAAAAAATCGCAATAAAAAAAAATAGCTACCTAGCGGGAACAGCGACACTAATACAGTGATCAGAAAAATGATCGCTTAGTGACGCTGGCAATAGGGAGTGAAAGGGTTAACTAGGGCGGTGATCAGGGGGTTAAAACTTTATTAGGGGGGTGGGGGGGGCTATCCTGAACCTAACGCTAACTGTTTTTTACACTGCCTGTCACACTGACACTAAATGCAGTGATTAGATCACTGCATTCAGTGACACTGTGACAGGGGGGTGGGGGGGGGGGCGATCACAAGGGGTTAATATGCCTATGTGAGTGTGTCAGTGTTGTGTTGGTGCACACTTACTTGTGATGTCTTCTCTCATCAGCAGCGCTGGGAAACACCGCTGCGATGAGAGGTGACATCATTTCCTCCTTCCTGTGTAAACACAGGAGGAGGAACTGACAGGATGGGAGCGCGCTCCCATTGGCTGGGAGCGATCGCGGGGGGGGCGGGTAAGCGCCGACATCCGCCCGCTGATCCCGGATCGCTCCCGGAGCCAGGGGGACCCCCGCACGCCGCGGAGGGGGTCCCGATGGGACCCCCGAACCGCACTTAGGCGGGGACGTAAATTTACGCCCTTGTGCCTGTACGTGCCATTCTGTGGCCGTATATGTGCGTGCGGGGGTCCTTAAGTGGTTAGATAAATTGGATTTAAATCAAAATCTGAATTTTTCTTTATCGTACAGGACACGGAGCAGCCATAATAATGACTATATGGGTTATACGCCACCTACTGGTGGATGGACCCTGGCAACTAGTCAAACAGGTATTCCACCCCTTTATAACCCCTCCTACCCAGGAAGCACCTCAGTGTTTTGTTTTTTTTTCCCCCCTCAACAGTGTCTCTAAGGTGGAATGGTCCTTCTTAGTCCTATGGGCTGCTGTTTCTCGTCTGGCCACTAGAGGGTGCAGGCTCGCTCAGTATGGCCTATTTTTATATAGGCAGGAATTGGAAGGGTGGCCATGTTAAAGCCATGTAGTTTCAGGTTTAGCTGGGCCTCTTGAGACGGAACACCAGCCCATGGATACTAATGAAGTGTGAGTACTTGCTATGGGAGAAATGTGTGTCCGGACAAGTCATGATTATATACTGCATACTTGCTGCTTAATCCGGGGGACCTGTACAGCTGTAATTTGCTACACCCCCTAGCAGTGCACTTTAACGTGTTGGGTCTCCAGAATACTGTGCATTTGGCACAAAAATAGTATGGGGCCCGGTTTAATAGGTGCATACTTGCAAGCTTCAGATTAACACGTATGTATTTTTTCTGCAGGAGCTTACTTTTAGGCTGAAGCAGGAAAAGGCTGCGTGGCATGCAATTGTGCTAAACTAGTATGGGGCCAAGTGCAGCATAGCTTGCAAGCTTGTTGCCTAAACGAAAGCTTGAATAAACACATCTTTTGCATAGATGTTTGCATACAGTACATGTGGCATAAGCGCATATTTGGAAGACCATGGGCATCGCTGCACTTGAAGGAGTTGTCTCCAGAATAGCATGCAGTGATCTGCAGTATCTTAGTTTTGGACTCCCAAATCGCACAAGTGTGGAAAGGAAGTCACGCATTTTGGCTGCAACTTTAATGTGATTTTGCAGCAATGTGAAGCGGTGGCTGTGTAATCGTAGTCGTGCCAAGGTAAGACCGGAGTGGTGCAGGGGCTGCTTTTGAGGACGCTGCGACTTGAAGATGCTTGGATGTAAAGGTGCAACTTGTCAGGTGACTTTGCAGTTGGGCATCTGCAGTATAATATGTATTTGCTTACTTGCATAGAACAAAAGCCTTTGCAGAGGGCCCGTGGCCTTCGTGCCCGACAAGTGGGTGGCACCCAGCATGGAGCCCACAAGGCTGGCCGTGACGGCGCACCTGCGTGGACTCCTTCGAGAACCAGAGTTCAGTAATCACTAACCAACCTGTATACTTCAGTAGAAGTCACCGCTGAAACCAGGTGTATATAATCTACGTCCAACTGTATAGTGTGGAATCTATAGCTGATGGGTTTATTATAACCTAAGAGAACTTGGTGAGCAGTTCCCCTTCCACCACCTGGATTCTGTTTACATGACCCACGCTCTGTGCTATCCTCCAATTTGCTTGCAATGGAGGGTTGGTGAACTGGCAGACTTTATCTACCATCTCAGTTTGTTTCAGAAAATGACAACCTGCAACCAGCTATCTTTAGTTTCTGGCATGCATTGGAAATCTTTAGACCCTGGTGCATAGGCGTGAAGGACTCATCTATTCTGAAGCATGGCTGGACGACCACATTAGCTACAACGCCTTGAGGCAATTTAGTTCGCATTTGTAGTGCTATATAAGTTTCTCACTCACTTCCCAGTCAGAGCCCTCAGACAAGCAGAGTCTACTTGCTGATGGGATTGTCCATGCCTGACTGATCCGCTGTTTCCGACAGTTGGATCCACCTGTTCGGTAAGCGTATTTAGTTTTATCTTGCTTCCTGAAAGGTATTTTCATGTGATAATCTACACGGTTACACGTCAATCTTCACTGTCGCCCTTCATTTTAGGGACATTTTCACATGTACTGTTTCTCTTTTTTGATGTGGACTTATCTTAGTATTTCTCAACTTTTTACCCAGTAGGCACACTTCACCTGGTGACATTTTTTTCATTTAGCGCTACATTTTTACTTCCAGACATTTTTTGCAGTAGAAAGCTGTATCTAGGTCGAAGTACAGTCCTCCTCCGGGTCTCTGTCTGGAAATTGAGGGTCCAGGCATTGGATTACTGAAGGGCTCTGTTTCCAGGGTGTTGCACAGGTAAAGATTGGTTGATGGTTCGGAATCTAGAGAAGTTGGGTTCTTCCTTTCCAGTACTGGAAGATGACCACTAATGCCAGTTTTTCAATTTGGTTTGAGGGTAGCTACAGTTCAGTGGACTTCGCCACAAGATAAATATCTTGGAGTTTTTGGCCAGTATGCCTTGCTCTGGATTATAGTACAAACCAGTTTTGTAGGTTCTAGCCGGGAAAGCCTCTGCAGGGGCATATATCAACCACCAGGGCGGCACAAGGACTGTCTTTATCGTCATGCATCTTGGGCCATCTGCCCTCAGGTCTCGGTGGCTCAGAATTTAAGGCCAATACATGGTCTTTTGTTCATACATTCACAGAATTTTACCAGATGGTTATCAAAGCCACGGAGGATACTACTTTGGCCACAATATGTTTTGGGGGTGGAAGGAGTCCTTCTCCGGTGGAAGTTTCTGGGTGTCCTTCCCTTCAAGGGCATTGCTTTTAGGACATCCCATGGTCATTATTACGGTTGCTTGTCATCCCGTGATGTATGATAAAGAAGTTAGGATTTTCCCGTCATACTTGCCTGTGGAGTACATCACGGGACACAGATGTCCCTTCCATCTTTTTTGGGATATTCATTGATTTGCTACAAAACTGAGGTCCTTCCTGTGTAGTAGGGGTTAGAGATTTTTCTGTCGTACTTGCCTGTAAAATCCCTGGTTATCCACCCTGATGTAAACAAATTAAGCTAACTTTTTTTTTTTTTTTTGTGCATGAAATATTGTGCGAGATACAAAGTTGCAATGGCCACAATTTTCCTAGGGCTTCCGCTAAATGTATGTATGTTTTTTTTACACAGTAGCAAGCGGTTGAAGTGGTTGTAAGCCCTCTTCTATACCCAGTGAACTGAATAACCTCAGAACTTATGTAGGAGAATGATCTTCATCTCTGTGTAACATCTACTTGTTCTGCAGTCTTTTTTACAACCTTTCAAAAGTGCTGAATTTTGATAAATTCCTTGTGTCAGGAGCAGAGAGGAGGGGGTGGAGAGCTGCATTTGTAGAGTTCTTGTAAACTGTGTGAGAGCTGGTTGGAGTATTAGAACCCCCCCCCCCTTTTTCCACACATGGTATGAAAAAGAGCCGTTTCTGAATCGACCAGCTGTGTGATGAGCTCTCCTCCCCTGTCACATATTTACAGTGAGGGGGAAAATTTACGTTTGCCTATTGACAAATGATCAGCCTATCATTTTTAATGGTTTTATTTTAACAGCGGGGAGACAGAATAACAACAAAATCCAGAAAACGCATTTAAAAAAGCTATAAATTGATTTGCATTTTAATGAGTGAAATAAGTATTTGACCCCTTTGCAAGACTTGGTCCTTCGTAGCAAAACCCTTGTTTGTTAGAGGTTTCTTGTAGTTAGCCATCAGGTTTGCACACATCTCAGGAGGGATTTTTGTCCCGCTCCAAGTCATTAAGGTTTCAAGGCTGCCGTTCGGTAATGCGAACCTTTAGTTCCCTCCACATATATTTTTCTATGGGGTTGAGGCCTGGAGACTGGCTAGGCCACTCCAGGATCTAAATGTGCTTCTTCTTGAGCCACTCCTCTGTTGCCTTGGCCCTGTGTTTTTAGGTCATTGTCGTACTGGAATAACCATCGCCATGACCCATTTTCAATGCCCTGGCTGAGGGTTCAAGATTTGACGCTACTTGGTGCCGTCCATCATCCCTTTTGATAAAGTTGTCCTGTCGCCTTAGAAGAAAAACGCCCTCAAAGCATAATGTTTCCACCTCCCCAGGTTTGATGGTGGGGATGGTGTTCTTGGGGGTCATAGGCGGCATTCTTCCTCATCCAAACAGAGTTGAGTTGATGCCAAAGAGCTTGATTTTTGGTCTCATCTGACCCACACCACTTTCACTCGGTTCTCCTCTGAAGTCTGCTGATGAACATCTGAATAATTCAGAGGGGCCTGTACATGTGCTTTCTTGAGCAGAGGGACCTTGTGGGCGCTGCAGGATTTCAGTCCTTTACGGCGTAGTGTGTTAATGGTTTTCTTGGGTGACTATGGTCCCAGCTGCCTTGAGATCATTGACCAGATTCTCCACTGTAGTTCTGGCCTGATTCCTCACCATTCTCATGATCCTTGAAACTCTGAGGTGAGATCTTGCATGAAGCCTCAGACTGAGGGAGATTGACAGTTACTTTTGGGTTTCTTCCATTTGAGAATAATCGCACCAACTGTTGTCGCCCTCTCACCAAGCCATTTGGCGATTGTCTTGTAGCCCATTCCAGCCTTGTGTAGGTTTACAATCTTGTCCCTGACATCAATGGGCAACTCTTAGGTCTTGACCATGGTGGAGAGATTGGAATCTTATTGCTTCTGTGGACAGGTGTCTTATACAGATACAATATAAAACCTACTCACAAATGCAGAAAGGTAGGCAGTAAAAAAAGTAATTCCATAAATGGCTGCAGCATGTACAACCCAAACCGCACTCAGGGTGGTCATGGAGGATGTGATGAGGGTCACTGCCGGCTGATGCTTTTCAAAGCTTCTTCAGAGCCCAGCAGTTTGCTACCCTCAAAGAGACCCCTTTTTTATATATGTTTAAACATGCATGTGCTTCAGAAAATGGGAAATGGGAGGAACTCCCAATGGTCGTGAGGGCTTCTTCCACCGAAGTGGGAGATCTTACAAGACGAGCAACAAAATAGGGTATCTACCTGATGGAACTAGATACAGTCAAACATGGCCATAACAGATCGCTAACAAAAATAACATTACCACAGGCTCTATGGGTAACAAAGTAGATATATACAAAACCATTCTCACATGCTGTAGTAGCCAAGCCCGTAGGTCTTAAAGAGATAGGAATGTTGGTATTGCTTATCAGATGGTAACGGCTGTAGCCGGCACCTCACTTGGTCTGTCGATGGAAGCAGGGCTATCAAGCTTCCACACAAGGCTGCATGTGGATCGCAAGCCAACTCGTCCACGCTAACAGAAATGCAAGCCTTGCATCATCACCACCATGACTGCCGATGCCCGCTAATGATGCGCGGACAGGGCTAGTTTGCCGCCATTTTTTAGAAGACTAAACACAGTAGAGACAAAACAAGGATAGAAAAGTGATTGCGATTACCTACTGAACTTGCTCGCAGCAAGTTGTATAGAGACGGCAATGTCATTCAGCCTAAAGCCTACTGGGGGAGTATTTCACAACATTAACCCACCGGGGCACATGCATGAGTACATAGTGTGGGTACTAAGAGAAGCTGATGTATAGTCTATAAAGATGGTACACATCTATATATTTTTTTTTTTTTTTCATATTCTAATCATGGTAATATCGGCACCATTCTCCACCATAGTCTAGCAGGACTGGTGGCAATCTATGGTACAATGGCAGCTACACATATAATATACTCACACCCAAATATATGTGTGTGTGTGTGTGTGTGTGTGTGTGTGTGTGTGTGTATATATATATGTGGAGGAACAGAACCGTTCTACATCAAGTGGTGCAAGATACGATAAACATAACATCGCTATAAATATATAGGTAGATACAAGTGTAAAATAGGTATATGTCTACATATAGATGAATGCATAGATAAACATGGTAATATACTTACAAAGATTGTATATATGTGATTTTACTATATGCAATGTATAGGAAATACCTTTCAGATGTATATAAACACTAGAACTGCACCATAAAGAATTGCGTAATGTATGTGGAACTGAAATGTTGATGATAAAAACCTATGTCATCAAATCACATGGAAGGTATAAAAATACTTAATTAAAATAGAATAAGGAAAATGTCACCATGACTATAGACCAGAGAGAAAGATAAGCTATGAATAACGGGCCAAATGAAGGACTGTTAGAAAAACTATTGGAGACTATTAAAAACTATTGAAACTTAATGAAAGGACCAAGAGATATCGCCTGGGCATAGAAGGCCACATGGTGCCCATACATGCTGCACCCGATTTATGGAATAACTTTTTTATTGCCTACCTTTCTACTACATTTGTGAGTAGGTATTGTATTTTTATTAAAATGTATCTAAACGGTAATACACTAGGCTGGTGCGCCCTTGTTTTATTTTTGTTTGCTACTAGGCTATCCCCATCCACGAAGGGCAGCAAGGCCAGTGTTATCTTTATGGACCATTGATTGCTTGACAATCCACTCATGCGAAGGATCGGTTGTTTTTCTGTTGTCAAAAGTCTTATACAGGTAACATCTTGAGATTAGGAGCACTCCCTTTAACCACTTAAAGACCCCCGCACGCACATATACGGCCACAGAATGGCACGTACAGGCACAAGGGCGTAAATTTACGTCCCCGCCTGAGTGCGGTTCGGGGGTCCCATCGGGACCCCCTCCGCGGCGTGCGGGGGTCCCCCTACCTCTGGGAGCGATCCGGGATCTGCGGGCGGATGTCCGTGATATCCGCCCCCCCCCCCGCGATCGCTCCCAGCCAATGGGAGCGCGCTCCCAGCCTGTCACTTCCTCCTCCTGTGTTTACACAGGAAGGAGGAAATGATGTATTCTCTCATCGCAGCGCTGTTTCCCAGCGCTGATGATGAGAGAAGACATCACAAGTAAGTGTGCACCAACACAACACTGACACACACTCACATAGGCATATTAACCCCTTGTGATCGCCCCCCCCACCCCCCTGTCACAGTGTCACTGAATGCAGTGATTTAATCACTGCATTTAGTGTCAGTGTGACAGGCAGTGTAAAAAACAGTTAGTGTTAGGTTCAGGATAGCCCCCCCACCCCCCCTAATAAAGTTTTAACCCCCTGATCACCGCCCTAGTTAACCCTTTCACTCCTTATTGCCAGCGTCACTAAGCGATCATTTTTCTGAACGCTGTATTAGTGCCGCTGTTCCCGCTAGGTAGCTATTTTTTTTTATTGCGATTTTTTTTTTTTTTTTTTTTTTTTTTTTTTTTTTTTTTTTACTAAAGACATGTGGCTAAATAAATTTTGGCCTAAATGTTTGACTAAAATTTAGTTTATTTGATTTTTTTTTTAACAAAAAGTAAAAAATAGTTTTTTTTTTTCAAAAATGTCGCTCTTTTTGTATATAGCGCAAAAAATAAAAATCGCAGAGGTGATCAAATACCACCAAAAGAAAGCTCTATTTGTGGGAAGAAAAGGACGCAAATTTTGTTTGGGAGCCACGTCGCACGACCGCGCAATTGTCTGTTAAAGCGACGCAGTGCCGAATCGCAAAAACACCTTGGGTCATTTACCAGCGTATTGGTCCGGGTCTTAAGTGGTTAAGGGAGTGCTCCTAATCTCGGTTTGTTACCTGTATAGAAGATGCGTGGAAACCAGAAATCTAGCTGATAGGGGGTCAAATAATTATTTCACTCATTAAAATGCAAATCAATTTATTGCTATTTTTTATTCTGTCTCACTGTTGAATTAAACCTACTATTAAAATTCTAGATTAATAATTTTTTTGTCAGTGGGAAAGGTAATTTTTCTTCACAAATTTTGGCCAAAATGTTATACTGCTACATATCTTTGGTAAAAATAGTCTAAAGTGCTGTATATTATTTGATCTTTGTGAAAGAGTCCAAGCTATGGTGCCAATCTTTTGAAAAATGTTCACACCTGAAGTACTGACGGCCCATCTCATTTCTTGAGACCCTAACATGCCAGGAAAGGTACAAATATCCCCCAAATGACTCCTTTTTGGAAAGTGGACATTCCAAGGTATTTAGAAAGAGGCATGATGAGGTTTTTGGAGTTGACATTTTTTTTTTTTCCCCCACGATTCTTTGCAAAATCAAGTGGTGGTTAGTTTTTTGTAAAAAAAAAAAAAAAAAAGTCTTCAGGTTATTTCTCACACAGCATATACATACAACAAATTGCACCCCAAAATACTTTCTGCTTCTTCTCCTGAGTATGGTGATACCACATGTGAGACTTTTACACAGCCTGGCCACATGTTCCAACATGCAGGGAGCACCAGCAGGCATTCTAGTGGCAAACATTTCAAGTCTAATTTGACTATTACACTTTGAGGCACTGTAGTGGCATGGATGCGAACTTATGTGGCATGGATGGGGATGGCTGAGCATGGTTAAGCCATGAATGTGGATGGCTGGGTATGGCAGAGTATGGATTAGGCTGGTATGGACACTGAGCAGGGCTGTGGGCACTACAGATCAGCCCACACTGCTGCTGAAAACTATCTCACTCTCCTCTCTCACTGTATAGAGAAGGGAAAGGGGAACCAGATGTGATGCCAGCTAATCGCATTCATCATTTGACAGAGCGATCACGTGGTAAACGGTCGCTATCAGCATGCTTGCTCTGTAGTAGCTATTTTTCCTACATGTCTCAACAGTGCAAAATATAAATCTAAGAATAGTTCATATTTTTATTAGTTTCATAGAGAGGTTTTTACTACCTAGTTGCTTAACCACTTGCCGACCGCCCACCGTCATTGTACGTCATCACTTTAAAGATGGATATCCATCTCTTCAGTGGGCGGTCGGTCAAACGATAACGGCGGTCTCCGTGGCGGATTCACCATGAGATTGCGGCGGATTCACCATGAGATTGCGGCGGATTCACCATGAGATCGCCGTTATCGATGGTGGGCGAGTGCCCCCCCCCTCCTGCGCCCTCCGCCGCTTACCGGAGCCGTCGGTAGCGGCGGAGGCGATCGGGTCCTCTCCTGTGCTCAGTGGGGATGCGAGTGAGGGAAAAATTTCCCTCATCCGTCCCCGTAGCTCTGCTGGGCGGAAGTGACGTCAAAATGTCAGTCCCGCCCAGCGTCTTAAAGAGATTTTTTTTTATGTCATTTGAAAAATGACATTTTACATTTTTATTTTTATTTTTTTTGCATTTAAGCCTAAATATGAGATCTGAGGTCTTTTTGACCCAAGATCTCATATTTAAGAGGACCTGTCATGCTTTTTTCTATTACAAGGGATGTTTACATTCCTTGTAATAGGAATAAAAGTGATGATTTTTTTTTTATTTTAGTGTTAAAAACAAAATAAAAATCCGAAAACAAAAAAATAATTTTTAAATCGCCCCGACGAGCTTGCGCGCAGAAGCGAACGCGTACACGAGTAGCGCCCGCATATGAAAACGGTGTTCAAACCACACACGTGAGGTATCACCGCGATTGTTAGAGCGAGAGCAATAATTCTAGCCCTAGACCTTCTCTGTATCTCAAAAAATGCAACCTGTAGAATTTTTTAAATGTCGCCTATCGAGATTTTTAAGGGTAATGCCGCGTACACACGGTCGTTTTTTGCGATGAAAAAAAACGACGTTTTTTTGTGAAGTAAAAAACAACGTTTTTGAAACGTCACTTTCAAAGACGATGTTGCATACACACCATCGTTTTTTTCACAAAAAACGAGGTTACGTTCACCACACTTTTCCATTGAAGCTCGCTTTATAACTAGCTTCTGGACATGCGCGGGTTGAAAAACGTTGTTTTAAACAACGTTTTTGCTACACACGGTGACTTTTTGTGAAACAAAAAACGACGTTTTGAAAAACGACACAAAAAATTCAAGCATGTTGGAATTTTTTTTTGGTCGTTTTTTTTAAGACAAAAAACTACGTTTTGCCCACACACGATCAATTTAAATGACGTTTTAAAAAACGACGTTTTTTTTCATCGCAAAAAACGACCGTGTGTACGCGGCATAAAAGTTTGACGCCATGCCACGAGCGGGCGCAATTTTTAAGCGTGACATGGTGGGTATCATTTTACTCGGCGTAACATTATCTTTCACAATATTTAAAAAAATTGGGCCAAATTTATTTTTGTTTTGTTATTTTTTAATTTAAAAAAGTGATTTTTTTCCAAAAAAAGTGTGCTTGTAAGACCGCTGCGCAAATACGGTGTGACAAAGTATTGCAATGACTGCCATTTTATTCTCTAGGGTGTTAAAAAGTGTGTGTGGGGGTTTTAAGTAATTTTATAGCAAAAAAAAATGTTTTGGTCTCGTAAACACCGAATCTGAAAAACCGGCTCGGGGCTTAAGTGGTTAAACATGCATTAAAAGAAATAAAAAAAAAATGGTATTGACTGTAAATTTTGGGATTGGTCTATTTTCTAATGTGTTATGCATTCTAAAAAAACATACCTCTAAACGCTGTTGCGTTTTATTCAAGGTTGTTTTACCGTTTACTGCCAACATCAGAATAAATGTCACTTTTGCAAGGTAGACACCCTTTTGCAGCGTTTGCTTTAAAAGAAAGTATAAATAAGGTCAATATTTTCACACTTTGATATGGCAGATGCTTTTCGAAAGCTTTATTCCTTTTTCATGCTCAAATGTTACACTTGCTTTGTTCAAAATGGCACATCATACTCTTCTCGCCTGCTGACACGCCTTGCCCCTCCCTCCCTGCCAAGTCCCCCCACAGGAAGCAGCTTGCTATTGGGGCACCTGAGTCAAGCCGCAGCTCTGTCTCCATTTCTTATTTTTTTTTTTTTTTTTTTTTTTTATTTATCGAAAAAATCTTCTGCCTTTTTAAAACCACTTTAAGGAAAGCAGAATGAATGCCTTCTCTTGGCAACAAATTTGATTCCTGTGCACTGGGGCCCTTTGCAGGTGCTAAAAATAGCGCCTGCAAAGTGCCCTGAAACAGCCGCTGCGGTCTCTCACCGAGGGCTTTCACACTGGAGCGGTGCGCTAGCAGGTCGCTAAAAAGTCCTGCTAGCAGCATCTTTGGAGCGGTGTGTTTTTACCACTCCTGCCCATTGAAATGAATGGGCACCATAGCTATACCACCAGCAAAGTGCCTTTGCAGGGACATCTTGCAGGTGGTTTGAACCCTTTTTCGACTTAGCAGGATTATTAAATGTTGAGTTTAATGACCAGAAAAAATGTTGGCTACATTGACTGACTTTTTTTATTTTATTCTTATTCCTCAGGTATCTGAGAGAGCACTTTTAAAAGATGGGTCTACATGTGCGCACCATAACACCCTATGCCCTACCTGGAGTGCTGGCACTCCTTGCCTGTTGGTGGTTCTTCTCACGAAAGAAAGACAAATGCAGTACAAAACCTGATCAGATACCAGCTTGTGTGGATAAGGTTGAGACAGATGTCGTGGAAGAAAATCACAGCACTTCTGGGGCTAAACTCGTGAAGGTGGACAAAGAGGAGGAGACTGTATTGGAAGATGATGGCACATGCGCCTTGTCTTTGGGTGCACAGGAGCCTTTGTACATAATGCAGTCTTGCTGCAAGGTTGAGGATAACTTGGTGAAAGTATCCCACTTACAAACTGTAAAAGTGGGCATCTCACAGGAATTTGCTAATCAGGAAGTTGTTGAAAGTGAAATCCCTGACCGCTTCAGTGCAAATGAAGTGGCTGAAGTGCAGGAAGTAGGGGTTTGCACATCTTCAGTTCTCAGTCAGTTGCTTGATGGAAATAAAGCTGAGAAACTTAATTCCGAGACTACGCTAAATGATGTAGAAAAAGTGTGTCCAGTATCCACTGAGCCTTGTGAATGTAGTAAGGCAGGTGATATTCATGACTTTCCCATAATTGATGATCAGCAGAGCAGGGTCATTGAGGAATCTGAATTGCAAGAAATATGCACCCAGACTGAAGCTATTTTTGCCTCTGTGAATTATTTGCCTGTTGAAAAGCAGTGTGTTAATTTTTATGTTGATGAAATTAAAGAATTAAATACAATATCACCCCTACCACAGGCAGGATCTGTAGAGAGGGGTTTACTGTCCACTGAAGTAGAACAAAATCGTTTTGAATCTTCAGAATTAATAGTACCAGCATGTCATGATCAGAATAGAATTCAGGAAATCACCTGCGATACCTTAAATCGGCAGAATGATGACATCTGTGATCTTGAATCTGGAAAACCACGCTCCCACAATGAGGATATTGCACAGTCTGATATAACCAGTGCAGTTTCTGTCAAAGACCTAGATAGACCACCCTCTGTGGCTGAAACACAGTTGGAGGATGCAGGAAGCCATGTAGTACAGTGCTGCCAGTCCATACATGATATCGGATTCGAATATAAAGGTAATGTCACACTCTGTGAAACCCAGTCTTTAGAAAGTGTTCTGTCAGAGCAAGTAACGCAGGATAATACTTTGGACTTGACTACCAAGATTCCTCTGGAAGAAAAATCTATTTTTCAAAGTGTAGAATCTGTAATGGTAGGGAAGCCCTCTGAAAGTTGTGAAACCTCCATCACTGAAGTGGTCAGAGAGGCTAATTGTACTAATTTAATGGATGCTTTTTCCAAATGTCTTGAAAGGAATGAAGAATATAAGAATTTGTGTCCAATAGTCGATGGTTTCAAAGAAACAAATACTAAAACATTTTTGGGAGACTATGAGGCAAAGATAGTTGAACAACTAGCCATAAACATAATTTCAAAAGTGATTGTAGCTGCTAGACAAGAAATTTTGTCTAGCTCAGTTAATGATGTGTCCGATAGCAGTTGTCAAGTTCTTGGTGAGAATAGGGATGTGCGAACAAGTGATGCACAGAGTAAGCAGTTGGTTCAAGAAAGTGACGAGGATTCAGTTTCTGCAAACCTTACATTGGGTTTAATAGATTTTCACCATACTTGTGAGTCTGAACTATCACAAAGTAAGAAACTTGGAAATACAGAATCGACAAGTAATGATTTCTGTCTAGAGCACCAAAGGGAAGAAAAACCGCCTAGTACATCGGTTTATCAGAGGTCTTCTGCGTCAGACTTTAGTCCAGTTCATAGAAGAACAGATTTTTTTGAGTGTCACCATGCCTTGGAGGATTCCAGTCTCAGTGTGTTTACATCCGAAGAAGGCATCCACATAGATGATCCATTGCAGAGCACAGTGTTATCAGCTCTTGGTATTGGTTATGACTCGCTGAGTTCTTCAGGGATTGAGCTATCGAGGGAAACCTTTGTGTCCATTGAAAAACCAAAGAAAGTTGCGTGTGGAGAAAATGAGGAGCGCTACAGTAATGGAGATATAAAGAGAGGTTCTCCAGACATAAACAGTGAGGGACCCTTGACTGCTGAGTCGGAGGCAGATCATTCAGGAGGTGAGATTTGTTCATCACCATTTACTAATTTTTAATTTGTGAAATGTTTTAAATGTCCAAAAAATGACTATAGCTTAGTGCTAGCTATTTCAGAATTGCCTAGTCAGTGGGCCAAAATGTAGTCTGGGTTTATTCTTTTTAGAAGAGAACGTGTACCGGCTATGTGCATACCACGCTAAAGATGCTCTAGTTAAAGAGAACCTGCAATTGCTGAGCTTCTAAAATGGTAGTTGCTTTGCAGTCATTACAATTCTGACTTTTTTTTTTTTTTAACTTTACCAGTATTTGACTTAAATGTTGCTAGTATTCGGAACTCTTTATCCTGTATACATGTTCTGGGTCTGTGACTTGGGGATTTTTGAAGCTGTTTGACAGAAGGCAATTATCATGGAAAACAGCCGTGTCAGGCTCCATATTTCTCTATGCACTGGTTTCCTTTTAAACAGCTTGCTTCTTTGATTTTTTATTTTTTTTTATATATATCTTGATTGTCTATTGAGGAACACAGCTTAATGGATAATAAGCAACCTAGGAATACACTGCTGCAGACATGTAAAAACTGGTAAAGCCAGACATTCTTTCACCTGGGACAAAGACTTGGTTTGGTGCCCCTGCTTTCCCCTGAAGAGGTCTGTGTCAGTAGGACAGTGGATGCTGTTGGTAGATTTTAGGGTTGTCCCGATACCACTTTTTTAGTACAGATACTTTTTTAAGTAGTCACCGATACCGAATACCGATACTTTTTTTAAACGTGTCCCCATATGCAGCCATGTCCCCCCACATATTGCTGCCATGTCCCCCCACATATTGCTGCCATGGTGTGTCCCCCCCCCCACATATTGCTGCCATGGTGTGTCCCCCCCCCCACATATTGCTGCCATGGTGCCCCCCCCCCCACATATTGCTGCCATGGTGTCCCCCCCCCCCCCCCCCACATATTGCTGCCATGGTGTCCCCCCCCCCCCCCCCCCCCCCCCACATATTGCTGCCATGGTGTCCCCCCCCCCCACATATTGCTGCCATGGTGTCCCCCCCCCCCCCACATATTGCTGCCATGGTGTCCCCCCCCCCCCCACATATTGCTGCCATGGTGTCCCCCCCCCCCACATATTGCTGCCATGGTGTGTCCCCCCCCCCCCCCACATATTGCTGCCATGGTGTGTCCCCCCCCCCCACATATTGCTGCCATGGTGTGTCCCCCCCCCCCCCCCACATATTGCTGCCATGGTGTGTCCCCCCCCCCCACATATTGCTGCCATGGTGTGTCCCCCCCCCCCACATATTGCTGCCATGGTGTCCCCCCCCCCCCCACATATTGCTGCCATGGTGTCCCCCCCCCCCCACATATTGCTGCCATGGTGTCCCCCCCCCCCACATATTGCTGCCATGGTGTCCCCCCCCCCCCCACATATTGCTGCCATGGTGTCCCCCCCCCCCCCCCACATATTGCTGCCATGGTGTCTCCCCCCCCCCCACATATTGCTGCCATGGTGTCCCCCCCCCACACATATTGCTGCCATGGTGTCCCCCCCCCCCACATATTGCTGCCATGGTGTCCCCCCCCCCACATATTGCTGCCATGGTGTCCCCCCCCCCCCCCACATATTGCTGCCATGGTGTCCCCCCCCCCCACATATTGCTGCCATGGTGTCCCCCCCCCCCACATATTGCTGCCATGGTGTCCCCCCCCCCCACATATTGCTGCCATGGTGTCCCCCCCCCCACATATTGCTGCCATGGTGTCCCCCCCCCCCCACATATTGCTGCCATGGTGTCCGTCCCCCCCATATTGCTGCCATGGTGTCCGTCCCCCCCATATTGCTGCCATGGTGTCCGTCCCCCCCATATTGCTGCCATGGTGTCCGTCCCCCCCCCATATTGCTGCCATGGTGTCCGTCCCCCCCCATATTGCTGCCATGGTGTCCGTCCCCCCCCATATTGCTGCCATGGTGTCCGTCCCCCCCCATATTGCTGCCATGGTGTCCGTCCCCCCCCCATATTGCTGCCATGGTGTCCGTCCCCCCCCCATATTGCTGCCATGGTGTCCGTCCCCCCCCATATTGCTGCCATGGTGTCCGTCCCCCCCGTATTGCTGCCATGGTGTCCCCCCCCCCCCGTATTGCTGCCATGGTGTCCCCCCCCCCCCATATTGCCCATGGTGTCCCCCCCCCCCACATATTGCTGCCATGGTGTCCCCCCCCCCCCATTGCTGCCGTCCCCCCCCCCCACATATTGCTGCCATGGTGTCCCCCCCCCCCCCCCACATATTGCTGCCATGGTGTCCCCCCCCCCCCCCACATATTGCTGCCATGTGTCCCCCCCCCCCCACATATTGTGCCCCCCCCCCCCCACATATTGCTGCCATGGTCCCCCCCCCACATATTGTCCCCCACATATTGCCATGGTGTCCCCCCCCCCCACATATTGCTGCCATGGTGTCCCCCCCCCCCACCCCCCCCCCCCCACATATTGCTGCCATGGTGTCCCCCCCCCCCCCACATATTGCTGCCATGGTGTCCCCCCCCCCCACATATTGCTGCCATGGTGTCCCCCCCCCCCCACATATTGCTGCCATGGTGTCCCCCCCCCCCACATATTGCTGCCATGGTGTCCCCCCCCCCCCCACATATTGCTGCCATGGTGTCCCCCCCCCCCACATATTGCTGCCATGGTGTCCGTCCCCCCCCCCCACATATTGCTGCCATGGTGTCCGTCCCCCCCCCCCCCACATATTGCTGCCATGGTGTCCGTCCCCCCCCCACATATTGCTGCCATGGTGTCCGTCCCCCCCCCCCCACATATTGCTGCCATGGTGTCCGTCCCCCCCCCCCCACATATTGCTGCCATGGTGTCCGTCCCCCCCCCCACATATTGCTGCCATGGTGTCCGCCCCCCCCCCACATATTGCTGCCATGGTGTCCCCCCCCCCCCCCCCCCCCCACATATTGCTGCCATGGTGTCCCCCCCCACATATTGCTGCCATGGTGTCCCCCCCCCCCACATATTGCTGCCATGGTGTCCCCCCCCCCCACATATTGCTGCCATGGTGTCCCCCCCCCCCACATATTGCTGCCATGGTGTCCCCCCCCCCCCCACATATTGCTGCCATGGTGTCCCCCCCCCCCCCCCACATATTGCTGCCATGGTGTCCCCCCCCCCCCACATATTGCTGCCATGGTGTCCCCCCCCCCCCCACATATTGCTGCCATGGTGTCCCCCCCCCCCCCCACATATTGCTGCCATGGTGTCCGTCCCCCCCACATATTGCTGCCATGGTGTCCGTCCCCCCCCCCACATATTGCTGCCATGGTGTCCGTCCCCCCCACATATTGCTGCCATGGTGTCCCCCCCCCCCACATATTGCTGCCATGGTGTCCGTCCCCCCACATATTGCTGCCATGGTGTCCCCCCCCCCCCCCACATATTGCTGCCATGGTGTCCCCCCCCCCCATATTGCTGCCATGGTGTCCCCCCCCCCCATATTGCTGCCATGGTGTCCGTCCCCCCCCATATTGCTGCCATGGTGTCCCCCCCCCCCCACATATTGCTGCCATGGTGTCCGTCCCCCCCCCCACATATTGCTGCCATGGTGTCCGCCCCCCCCCACATATTGCTGCCATGGTGTCCGCCCCCCCCCCACATATTGCTGCCATGGTGTCCGCCCCCCCCCCACATATTGCTGCCATGGTGTCCCCCCCCCCCCACATATTGCTGCCATGGTGTCCCCCCCCCCCCACATATTGCTGCCATGGTGTCCCCCCCCCCCATATTGCTGCCATGGTGTCCCCCCACATATTGCTGCCATGGTGTCCCCCCACATATTGCTGCCATGGTGTCCCCCCCCCCACATATTGCTGCCATGGTGTCCCCCCCCCCACATATTGCTGCCATGGTGTCCCCCCCCCCCATATTGCTGCCATGGTGTCCCCCCCCCCACATATTGCTGCCATGGTGTCCCCCCCCCCACATATTGCTGCCATGGTGTCCCCCCCCCACATATTGCTGCCATGGTGTCCGCCCCCCCCCCCACATATTGCTGCCATGGTGTCCGCCCCCCCCCCACATATTGCTGCCATGGTGTCCCCCCCCCCCCCACATATTGCTGCCATGGTGTCCGCCCCCCCCCCACATATTGCTGCCATGGTGTCCCCCCCCCCCCCACATATTGCTGCCATGGTGTCCCCCCCCCCCCCCCACATATTGCTGCCATGGTGTCCCCCCCCCCCCACATATTGCTGCCATGGTGTCCCCCCCCCCCACATATTGCTGCCATGGTGTCCCCCCCCCCCACATATTGCTGCCATGGTGTCCCCCCCCCCCCCCCACATATTGCTGCCATGGTGTCCCCCCCCCCCCCCACATATTGCTGCCATGGTGTCCCCCCCCCCCACATATTGCTGCCATGGTGTCCCCCCCCCACATATTGCTGCCATGGTGTCCCCCCCCCCCCCCCCCCCACATATTGCTGCCATGGTGTCCCCCCCCCCACATATTGCTGCCATGGTGTCCCCCCCCCCCACATATTGCTGCCATGGTGTCCCCCCCCCACATATTGCTGCCATGGTGTCCCCCCCCCACATATTGCTGCCATGGTGTCCGTCCCCCCCATATTGCTGCCATGGTGTCCGTCCCCCCCCATATTGCTGCCATGGTGTCCGTCCCCCCCCATATTGCTGCCATGGTGTCCGTCCCCCCCCATATTGCTGCCATGGTGTCCGTCCCCCCCCATATTGCTGCCATGGTGTCCGTCCCCCCCCATATTGCTGCCATGGTGTCCGTCCCCCCCACATATTGCTGCCATGGTGTCGTCCCCCCACATATTGCTGCCATGGTGTCGTCCCCCCCACATATTGCTGCCATGGTGTCGTCCCCCCACATATTGCTGCCATGGTGTCGTCCCCCCACATATTGCTGCCATGGTGTCGTCCCCCCACATATTGCTGCCATGGTGTCGTCCCCCCATATTGCTGCCATGGTGTCGTCCCCCCCCCATATTGCTGCCATGGTGTCGTCGTCCCCCCCCCATATTGCTGCCATGGTGTCGTCGTCCCCCCCCCATATTGCTGCCATGGTGTCCGTCCCCCCCCATATTGCTGCCATGGTGTCCGTCCCCCCATATTGCTGCCATGGTGTCCGTCCCCCCCATATTGCTGCCATGGTGTCCGTCCCCCCCATATTGCTGCCATGGTGTCCGTCCCCCCCATATTGCTGCCATGGTGTCCGTCCCCCCCCCCATATTGCTGCCATGGTGTCCGTCCCCCCCCATATTGCTGCCATGGTGTCCGTCCCCCCCCCATATTGCTGCCATGGTGTCCGTCCCCCCCCATATTGCTGCCATGGTGTCCGTCCCCCCCGTATTGCTGCCATGGTGTCCCCCCCCCCCCCGTATTGCTGCCATGGTGTCCCCCCCCCCCCCGTATTGCTGCCATGGTGTCCCCCCCCCCCCGTATTGCTGCCATGGTGTCCCCCCCCCCCGTATTGCTGCCATGGTGTCCCCCCCCCCCGTATTGCTGCCATGGTGTCCCCCCCCCCCGTATTGCTGCCATGGTGTCGTCCCCCCACATATTGCTGCCATGGTGTCGTCCCCCCACATATTGCTGCCATGGTGTCGTCCCCCCCCCCCGTATTGCTGCCATGGTGTCCCCCCCCCCCTGTATTGCTGCCATGGTGTCCCCCCCCCCCCCCCTGTATTGCTGCCATGGTGTCCCCCCCCCCCCCCCCACATATTGCTGCCATGGTGTCCCCCCCCCCCCCCCCACATATTGCTGCCATGGTGTCTCCCTACCTGATGATGATGATGATGATGCCGCCACCGTAGATACAAAGCTGCCGCCGTGAACATTACATGCAGCTTTCGTTTTTCAATAGTTTTCCCTATTGCGCGCCCTGTGTAAAGGACACTCCCTCTTGCTCGTGATTGGACAGATCCGTCCAATCGCTAGCCAGGGGGATTGTCCTTTACACAGGGCGGGCGATAGGGAAAACAACTATTGAAAAACGAAAGCGTCATGTAATCTTCGGCGGCGGCTTTGTATATGCGGCGGCGGGGTCGGCGGCGGCCGGGGGGGGGTTGGGCGAAGTATTCTATTTGGGTATCAGTGGTATTTGCGGGAGTACAAGTACTCCCGCAAATACTCGGAATCGGTCCCGATACCGATACTGGTATCGGTATCGGGACAACCCTAGTAGATTTTAATTTTTTACTATTTGCCCTGTTGGGGGGGGGGGGGGGAGCATGGAACTAATTGGCTCTGTGCTGAGCAGCTTCCTGTTCATTCACAAACCGAAGCATCGTAAATGATTTATGATGCTTCAGTTGTGAATGCACACGAGTGACCTGGGGGGTCACTGGGGCTCAGTGGTGGCAAACTGGGGAAAACTACCAGTCAGTGGGGCTGGGGGGCCTTGGTTCTTAGTGGGGGTACTGCCAGTCGGCAGGGGAGGGGCACTGGTGCTCAATACCTGGCTGCTTGATCTGAAATCTTGTAGACCAGTGGTTCTCAAGCTCAGTCTTCAAGGACTCGCAACAGGCCATGTTTTGGGAAATTCTTGGATAAAATGGCTGTCCAAAATACCAAGCTATTGACTGATGTAAAGCACCTGTGCAAGATGAAGGGAACACCTGCAAACGTGGCCCATTGCGGGTACTTGAGGACTGAGTTTGAAAGCCACTGCTGTAGATAAATCATTCCCCTCTTAATGTTCTCTGATCTTTCTCCAGACAGATGCAGTGGTATGCCCTGACTCATCTGAAAGGATGCTGGGATGCCAGTGCAGTGATTGCTCAGGCGATCACTGCTGCCCCTTGTAAGCAAGGGGCAGAAAGGAAGACTTCTACTCGCTTCTCTGCCAGGCTTTGATGACCTATCTGATAGAGTCCAGCAGAGAAGCCAGTGGTGGAATTATTATGCGGTGTCTGGGGCAGGTTCTAAACCCCCCCCCCCCCTTAGTTTTGGGTCTGCATAGAAACTAAAGGCCAGCCCCCTACAGTCTATAGGCGCCTTCCTCCCTGTCTGCCTGCTTATTTATGCTTTTATTTTTATTTTTTTCTCTCTTCTCATGGGGAACAAATGTCATCCTTTTTCTGTTGTATTTTTCTACTATAAATAATGGTACATTTTTTTTTCCAGATACTGAAAATTCTGAAAGTCTGTTAGGTATTGAGTGCGTGTTTTCCCTGTTCATTATGTTTTTGGTGCTTTGTTTACGACCGTTCTGTGGTGATATCCTGTCAGGTTTCAAATTAACAAAGGTTTTCCTATCTAGACAGGCCAGTATATCTGCAAGTTCCATGTAGGGCTATCCAGATTTAAAGCGCTGGCTGAACTGACCATCTCTAAAAACTTGATCCTTCTTTTTTTTTTTTTTTTTTTTATCTGAGACAGTTTTTGCATGGGCTTTTGGCGAAGAAATTAAAGATCTGCATGCCTTTCTATAGGTTATTTGTGCAAGCTGGACATGGACTGCATGTGTGACCTTGTAACGCCCACCCTTCATGGGAGACATTCTTTTGAGTTCTTCACAGGTTGTATTCCTTTTAAAGGTGTAATGGGGGGTAAGTACTCATTGCAAAGTTGATCAACAGTACAAGTCTTCACCTAATTCTGCATCAAAATGTTTTTTGTTTTTTTTTGTCAGCCCCCCCCTTAATTCCCTCATGCTCAGGGGATGCTTGACATCTGATGCAACACATAAGGGTTCCAGGCCTACAGATAAATCTGCCACTGCATAAACGTCTGCCCCCACCAGTTCCTCAGAGTTGGATCTCAAATGCCTTCATTGGTGCTCAAGTTTTGGGTAGAATGTATTCAGTTAATTACCTCCCTTCAACACAGGCCTCCTTGGCATCCCTAGACTTAAAGTAGCTTTCCTTCTTTTTTAATCCTATTGGTCTCTTCTAGCTTGAATGCTTCCTCTTACCTGTCAGCCACCATGTACACTTGTGTGCTGTGGTGTGTGAAACTCCTGTGCGCGTTCACGGAAGTGAGGTTGTTGCAGCCCAGTCATTCAAGTGGCCGAAGGCACAGCACCCAGAAAAATGACCGAGTAAAGATGGAAGCACCAGGGCCTGCCAGAGCAATCGGTGTTGTGGGGCACAATTTGAAAGGGACATCTTCCGTAAGGTGCTAATTTGCTGTGCATACTAGCACATTATGACATAACTTACCCGGGGGCCCTCTAAACACATTTTTTGGGGAGTATTCACAAGGATCCCTGTGCTAGATCTGGGTCTTCAGCTTGGATGTAGTACTTGTATACTTGGAGGATTTTCTTCTGCAAGAACAGGTCCCTCAGGGTTTGAGCTCGAGTGTCAATCATGAAGCAGACTTTTGGATAAACTTTGAGAAGCAATCGGATTCCGTCATATCACTTTGAGTGCTTAAGCCTTCTGGATGTCTTTCAAGCCAAGGTTTTCCTATGTCTTGAGAAAATTGCAGAGCCAGGTTTGGCAAATGCAATCCCAATGTGGGCCTTCCCTGTGGAGCTGCATGCTGAGATTTATGGTTTGCTCTACTTCACTCCAGAAGCTCTTGCGTGATGTCTTCCAGGACAGCCTCCTCAGATATGTTGCTCTTCCCACCAGGGCAGGAAACGCTGCCAGATAAAGAGGTTCTCCAGGCCTTCACCTCAGTTTGTTTCCTTCATCTGGAGGTGACCTTTTGGTTGGAAGCTGGTGTGAAGCAAAACAAGTATTTTTGTGGTGTGGGAGTGTTAAGCTGTATAAGCGTTCCATCCTCCTCCCTTTTTTTTTTTTTTTTTTTAAACTTGACACGATTGTAGCCGTATAGGTGCAATTGTGACAGAGAAAATTGAGTACTGTTGGTGATTTTTTTTTTTTGCACTAACATATTTTCTCAGAACATGCATTTCAGGGTATGGCCCATTCTTCAAGGTGTACTGCTTGGACCTTCAAGGGGACATACCCTGAAAGCTTGTCCTGAAAAATTATGTCGGTGCAAACAAAAGTATCACGGACTGTACTCCATTTTCCTTGTTCTTGAATGCTGAAGTCTTAAAAGACCTACAATACAGCTATTACGAGCATGTGGCGGTCTGCTCAGCAAAGCTAGGTTTCATTCCTGCGTAGAGGGCTTTCTGAAAGAGGCGTCTACCTTGGCTTTGGTTTAGCTTGCCAGACCTTCCATATTTTTGCGCTTTTTTTTATTTTTTTTTTTTTTTTTTTTATATCCATGTCTTGCCTGGAACAAATGTCCATGCCTGAACACTTATGTCAAAATTAAATCATATCCTGCTTTTGAAGATTCTTGTTAGGCAAGCATGGGATTCTGTGTCCATGTTCTCAGGTGTGCCTGAGCCTGTGTAGCCAGAAATGTTGAATTCTGGCTCTTGGGTACAATTTGTCAGCATTCAGTCGTAGAGATAAAAACCAAAGTAAGGTGCAGCAACTCGATCCAACAGTTCCCAGGCTAGAGCTAATACATCACTGTGCCAGACTAGCAGACTTCATCTGCTTTTATATAGACATCCAAACCATGACCAGTCAACAGCAAAGTGAAGGTAAAAAAGGTTCATCTTTGATGCAAGGAGTAAAAGTGTTCCATGAAACCTCCAACACTGATGCTTTTTAGTCTATGTAGAATTTGTATTCATAGCTAGCTAAACAGAGATCAATTATTAGAGTCTCCCCCTATGTTCAAAGCAGTGGAATTTATTGCAGATGCTTCGGGAGAATCGGTTAATGTGGATGTAAACCCTCCATACACCCAGTGAAGTGAACAGCCTCAGATAATACACAGAGATGAACCAAATTTTCCTACATAGGTTTTATATGTATATCTGCTGTCTTCACATTTATATACTGTTTAGAAAGGTGTTGTTTTTTTTTTTTTTTCCTCTTCCTGGTTAACGGAGTGTACTGTCTGGGTGTTTAGTCACATTCGGCTAACCATCACATTTGGGTATGGAAGTGACGTTGCGCTGAGAAGATTCGCACTGCGCATGCGTTCCAAATGTTTTGCGACAATATGGAGCATTGCTGATTGGACGAAAGGCACACCCCCCCCCCTCTCATCCATAGGCAGAGACTCTCAGCTGTTTTGTAATGGGAGCTGCTCTCTGCTACTCTATTTTAGCAATCTCCTCTGACAAAAGATTCAGGTTGCTCTAAAAAGTCAGAATTTGTCAGGAGTTCTCAGGCTGACAGGAACAGTTCAGAAGAGGGCTATAAGACTTGGCTCTTGAAAAGAGATAAAATACTGCAGATACATGTGCCCAGCTCAAATTTCACGAATCGTGTTTACGTCCACTTTAAGGTGTTGGCCAGCCCCCCCACTTTTGTCAGTTAAGCCAGAAGTGTCCTTTGGCTGAAGACTCTGCTTCTAAGTTGTGCTTGTGCATCTCACCTTTTTCAGAGGACTTCGTTTTTGGTCCAGAGCTAGAAGCTGCTCTAAAAAAGCATGGCAAACGGATTCAGACTTTTATTAAAAGACCTTATTCGTTGCCAAAGGATGAAGATTCAAGACCACAAGGAAGTCAGGCTGAAAAAGCACTGGTTGGGATGCAGGGCTGGGGCAATTTCTCCCCACAATGGGAACAGATTACCTCTCAAAATGGTTTGAGAAGGGGGTAAAGATTATAATTTAACAGGGTGTTTGACAATCCCGCCCTCCATCCAGCACAATGCAGCCTCCCAACCCCTGTCATGTTTTTTAGGTTTTGGTTTACTTTAACAACTTTAACCCTGGATTTGCCCCCTTAACCACTTAAGGACCGCCTACTGCACATTTACGTCGGCAGAATGGCACGGCTGGGCACATCAACGTGTATATATACACACGTTGATTTTAGTACCCAGCCGTGGGTCACGGGGGGGCGCCCGTGACCCGGTCCGAAGCTCCGGGACCGCGGGTTTTGCGGACCCGATCGCTGCTGGAGTGCGGCGATCCGTCCCTGGAGCGGAAGAACGGGGAGAGCCGTGTGTACACACGGCTTCCCCGTGCTTCTCTGTGGCCGCAGCATCGATCGCATCATCCCTGTAATAGGGGGACGCGATCGATGACGTCACACCTACAGCCACACCCCCCTACAGTTGTAAACAAACACATTAGGTCACACATCCCCTACAGCGCCACCTGTGGTTAACTCCCAAACTGCAACTGTCATTTCCACAGTAAACAATGCAATTTAAATGCATTTTTTGCTGTGAAAATGACAATTGTCCCAAAAATGTGTCAAAATTGTCCCAAGTGTCCGCCATATTGTCGCAGTCACGAAAAAAATCGCTGATCGCCGCTATTGGTAGTAAAAAAAAAATAATTAATAAAAATGCAATAAAACTATCCCTTATTTTGTAAACGCTATAAATTTTGCGAAAACCAAACGATAAACGCTTATTGCGATTTTTTTTTATTTTTTTTTTTACCAAAAATATGTAGAAGAATACGTATCGGCCTAAACTGAGGAAAAAAAATGTTTTTTTATATATTTTTGGGGGATATTTATTATAGCAAAAAGTAAAAAATATTGCATTTTTTTTAAAATTGTCGCTCTATTTTTGTTAATAGCGCAAAAAATTAAAACCGCAGAGGTGATCAAATACCACCAAAAGAAAGCTCTATTTGTGGGAAAAAAAGGACATCAATTTTGTTTGGGAGCCACGTCACACGACCGCGCAATTGTCAGTTAAAACGAAGCAGTGCCGAATCGCAAAAAGGGGCAAGGTCCTTTACCTGCATTTTGGTCCGGGTCTTAAGTGGTTAATGAGACCAGGCACTTGTTTGTTATACGGCACTGCGTTGCTTTAACTGACAATTGCACAGACATGCAGTGCTGTACCCACCCCCCCCCTTTCTTTTGGTGGTATTTTATCGCCTATGCAGTTTTTTTATTTTTGCAATATAAACAAAAAAAATACCTTAAATTTAGAAAAAAAAAATGTTTTACTTATAATATCACCCCCCCCCCGAAAAAGTCATCGGTTTAGGCCAATATGTATTCTACAAACTGTTGGTAAAGAAAAACAAAAGCGTATATTCATTGGTTTGCGCAAAAGTTATAGAATTTACAAAATGGGTAATAGATTTGAAATAAAAAAAATCTTGAGTAATGGTGGCAATCTGCAACTTTGCGGGACTGCGGCAGACAGATCGGACACTTAACACTCTTTTGGGACCAGTGAGATACAGTGATCAGAGCTTAAAATGGCCACTGATATACTGTATAAATGTCACTGGCAGGGAAGGTGTTAACACTTCACTGGGTATGTTATAAATGTAGGGGGGAATGGGCTACCTAGTACATGACAGATCACTGTTCCTGATGACTGGGAACAGAAGATTTGACATGTCACTAAGCAGATCGGGGAATTGTCTTTGTTACATAGGCAGCTCCCCGTTCTACCTCTGTACACCACGATCGAGGGTCGCCAGCGGACAAGGGATCCTCCCTGCACAGACCGACATACACCTACGGCAGTTTGCGCTGGAGAGCTGACCTGCCGCTGTATGACAGTGGCTGGTTGGCAAGAGGTTAAAGTAGTTGTAAACCCCATTTATGAAATCTGACCTGGGCACATATATCTGTAGTGTTTACTTATCTTTCTCCAAAGCCTGAAGTTCTCCAAAGCCTGAAGTTCTGTGTCTATCTGCTGTTCTGTTTCTCTGTTATTATTAGCATGATGAACTAACAACCTCTCCGACACGGGAGATAAAAGCAGCTGGAAACTTTTGTGTCGTGGAGGGTGCTTAGAGATTAGCAGAGAGCTGGTCTATTCAGAGTGCAGCACAGCAAGTTTATTTGTTGCTGGCTCATATTGTATGGCCAGACTCCCCTCCCACTGCTGAAATGGGAAGAGATTTGTAACATGATGTGCACTTTCTAAAGAATATTTGAAGGGAGAGGCTGCAGATATGTTTTATCTGAGGCTGTTCACTTCACTGGGTATAGGAGAGGGTTTACATCCATTTTAAGGTTTGAGGTGTACTCCTGTTTTTTGAAGTTGGATTCATCACCACCTGCTTGACCTACGATCACCACTATGCGTTCCCTTCCCAAAATTAAGAAACATAATCCGTTCCTTTTTGGTTCACCCTTTTACTACAGTAAATTGAAGCTCTAGCTGTGGACAGACAAAATGTATACCACTCCAAAGAGGTTTGCGCAGAAGTGATGGTTTACCACAAAAAGTGCCTGTGATGTGTCTGGCTATTTTCCTGCCTTAGAAAATTTCCTTATGGCTACAGTTGAGGGATGTCCCAGTCTTTTAAAGATCTTGAACAAGAGATTGGAGCCACTGTTTAAATCTGCTTGTCCTGGCCATGCAACCGTCAGTGGTGTCTATGGTCGTTTGCCGAACTGGCAGTCTGGACCAAACGCATGGCCTGCAACCCTGACTGGATCCTGAGGGATTGCTTAGTAAGCCACAAATTGGAGCTCCTCCCTGTAGACTTGCACTAATGTACAATAGATTTGCAGGCTCATCTGGATGCAAAATTGGTCTATGCAGACTGTTTGGCCTTCAAACAAACATAACAATTTTTTCCCAATGACCTTTTTTTTTTTTAAGAAGGCAGTCACAGGCAGAAAAGGCAATTTAGCCCAGTAAGAAAAAATGAAGGTGCCCATGGCAAAGTCTGCCACTTGTGGCTTTCGAAAGTCTTGATTTCATCCTTGTCAGACCTCCACTCGGTTTCATTGCAATTCCTGAATGACCAAGCAATCTGAGGTGTCCTCATGCAAATGGGATGCCCCCACAGAGTTGATTTTGCTGGTTCCCTTTTTGAAAGTTTTAGGGCTTTATTTAACCACTTGCTGATCTGCTCACGGCGATTTATATGTCGGCAGAATGTCACCGCTGATCAAACTGTGGTACCCGTACAGCGGGTTCTTTTTAAGAGCTGTAGCAGGCGTGGTCAATGCCGGTCACCCGCGATCGCAGGCCCGAGAGCCAGAACTGGTAATCCCGGTTCTGCCGGGAGGAGAGACAGATCGTCCGTTCCCTACTAAGGAACAGTGATCCTGGCTCCACCTCTAGCCGGTCCTATCCCCTCAGTTAGAAACACAGCTAGGGAACACTGATAACCCCTTGATTGCCCCCTAGCGTTAACCCCTTCCCTGCCAGTGACATATACACAGTAATCAGTGCATTTTTTTAGCGCTGATCGCTGTATAAATGTCAAGGTCCCAAAAGTGTCCGCTCTGTCTGCCGCAGTCTCGATAAAAATCGCTGCCATTACTAGCAAAAGTTAAAGAACATTTTTACAAAAATTTTTGTTTAACGCAAAGGTAATTAAATGCAATCAAAAGAGTTCATTTTATTTGGGTGCAATTGTCAAAGCGAAGCAGTGCTGTATCACAAAAAATGGCCTTAAACTTTTAAAAGGGGCATACATACACCCGCCTTGGCAGTATGGCATCTCCCACACTGAGCCCCGGTATAGCCGCCTCAGGGGTCCGAGGCTTAGAAATCCCCTCGGCATTCACCCTTCTTTCCTGCTGAGATGACGGGCTACACGGGTCCTGATTGGTCGGCACTTCCCATGTGGCAGCGCAGACCAATTAAAATGCGCCTAAACGTCCGTCCCTGATGGGGTAGGTTTTTAGGAGATTAAGCTCCAAACATTCCTATGCCTCAGTGCTCAGAGCAGGAGATCGCCACCATGCATCTCAGGGTTGGGGGGGGGGGGGGGTCCTTTTTGTAAGTTCACCTTGGATTTTTCTGTAAAGGTGAACCTGCATTTTATTTTTTTTCTTCAATGGATAAAACGCGGATGCCAGTTTTTTTTTTTTTTTTTGCCGAAAAACGGCACTTTGAACGCAAATTTCGGGCGTTCAGAAAAAGATAAACTCCAAAGCTCATTAACGCTAAATGCCCAGGTGTGTGTTAGGCTAACAGAGTTCAGTTTTTGGGCTTTAAAGAAAAAAAAACGCCAATAAACTGCAGTTTATCAGCTTCAGTGTGCATGTAGCCTAAGCATTATTTGGACATCAAGGAGGTCTATCCTGATCAAATCCCTCCTTTTTTTTTTTTTTTCTTCTTCTTCACCTCAATCAGCAGTTCCAGCAATTTTCAGTAGACGAGCAATGTTTCAGTTTGGGGCTCTACCCTCTTTGGCCTGTCCCACGGCCCCTTTGATTTTCACTAACTTGCTTTAAACATGGCACTGCTCTGCGCCTATGGGAATACACCATATAGCTGGACAACCTTCTCTTATAAGATCACTCTGCTCCATCACTGGCAGTAAATGTGCAGCAGATAATAGATGCTTCTGAGCTTTGTGTGGACTTTCAACGTACAACCAACTTGTCACTTTGCATAAGGCAGAGATGTGCTTCATGTGTTTGCTTTTTAGATGGCTTGCTGCAACTGAGCAGGTGACGAGGGTGGGCTATAGCCTCTAGACTAGAGGGAGCCAGCCTTCAGTTTGTATTTTTTCTATTATAGGCGGCAGTGTAACCCTAAATTGCTTATTACAAATCTGTGTCCCTCAAGTCCATATAGGGGGAAATGGTGCAATTTTAATTTCTATGTTGTGCTTGGGGAGGGGGGATGTTGTTAGTTTTATGACATACATTTTATGCCTTTTTTTGTTTTTTCATTTAGGATCAGATGTAAACAGCATGGACTCTGTGGATAGTGGTTTTGCTTTGGGAAATAGTGAGCAGTTTCAAAATATGAAGCAGAAATCTGATGCAAAAAAGGCTGATGTTGTCATCTGGGAGTTTGAAGTGCCAAAGGTAGTGTGTAACTTGTATGGTTGAGTGTTCTTTCCAGTTTAGTTGAATATCAGGATACTCGATTTTCCACTCAACACATGTATAGCGTGTGTTTGTGTGTGTTTTTTTTTTTTTTTGTTTTTCTTTAGCTGTAGTGGGTTTTAAAGCAGTTTCCAGTTAAAGGCTTCACTCTTACAGAATAATTGTAAAGGTACACTAACGGATACCAGCCCCCTACCCCCACCGTGTCTGCTGTTCTTGCTTCTGGGGTTGCTAAGCTGTCAGAAACCAGCCGCTCCAGTAGGCCGGGAATTTGAAATCTTGCATCTTATGTTATCGCTTTCAGTGTGGACCAGATGGATTCTTAGATCAATGGGACAGTGCTGGCCAATCAATCCATTTGGTCTGTCCTAGTAGCATTGACTGCAGAGAGGGTGTTTGTGTTTTTTTTTTTTTTTTGGGGGGGGGGATTGTGGTTATAGCCCCCCTTGCATGAAGGTGGGAAATGTTTTTAGGAATCTATCTCCCCTTAACACTTTTATTTTTTTCCCAACTTACCTGAGTTTTCTTTCAATCCAGTGATGTGTCTGTCTGCAGCACTTTTCTCCCTTTTGCATCCTGGCCTCTCAGGCTTTGATGAGGCGGCAGGTGCCATTGACTTCCACTGTTCTCAATCAAAGCCAGTGGCGGGCCAAGTCTATGGAGGAAGGCTGTCAGCAAGGCTCAGAGCAAGCCTGCACAGGTGCCCCCCCATAGAAAGCGGCCTCACTGGCCAGGGGGAACAGGGGGCACCTCAGAAAAAGAGCTTTGTGGCTGCTCTGTACAATCCTATTGTACTTTTTATTTTTTTGTATGGTCTCCCCCAATTTTGTGTGTATGTGTATATGTGTGTGTGTATATGTGTGTGTGTATATGTGTGTGTGTATATGTGTGTGTGTATATATGTGTGTGTGTATATATGTGTGTGTGTATATGTGTGTGTGTATATGTGTGTGTGTATATGTGTGTGTGTGTATATGTGTGTGTGTGTATATGTGTGTGTGTGTATATGTGTGTGTGTATATATATATATATATATATATATATATATATATATATATATATATATATATATATATATATATATATATATATATATATATATATATATATATATATATAATATTATAATTTTAAATTATGCTAATTCTTCCTTTTTTTTTAATTTTTTTTTTTATCAAAGTATTTGGTTGGCCGATTAATTGGGAAACAAGGCAGGTTTGTGAGTTTCTTGAAGCAGTCATCGGGTGCCAAAATATATATCTCTACTGTGCCTTACACACAGGATATCCAAATCTGTCATTTGGAAGGTGAGTGTTTAATTGTACATACTAAATAGTTTTTTTTGGAAAACTGTGCACTTGCATCATTTTTTGCTGATATCTGTTGTGAAGGTGATATTTTAGTTTTCAGCAGGCACATGTGGGCAGAATCGCCCTTTTGGCTTCTGAATTTCTTGGTGGTTCTAGTTGTGAGGCTTCCCAAAACCCCAGTAGGGGTTACCCTTTTATTCTGCATTGATATGTTATTCATTGAGAGTGGGTAACGCCATCAATTGCTTTTAGTAATTTTCGCAGCAATTTAAGAAGGTTGGAAATTGCCAAGGGGCCGACATAAAATTCATCTTGCTTGCAAATATACAAAGTACAGTCAGGTATAACTGGCCTTTGTTCACTACATTCTTGCATCTATTGGTCCTCTGCAGAGGCACGTTGCCAGCGGTATAGCCGCGGTTTCCCATTGCTTTCAATGGGAAGGAGCGGTAAACTCACCACTCTAAAGATGTGGCTAGCAGGACTTTTGGAGCGGTCCTGCTAGCGCACTGCTCCCATGTGAGAGCCCTAAAGCTTTCACACTGGAGAAACAGCAGCTGCTGTTTAGGGTCGGTTTGCAGGCGCTATTTTTAGCGCAATAGTGCCTGCAAACCGCCTCAGTGTAAAAGGGGTCTTATTGTTGAAGCTGGTTGATAAGTGAATTCAGCGGAGTCCAAGAAAATGTTTGCCCAGGGTCCAATCAATATTAAAGACAGCCCTGCGTTCAGCTTACTTCAACCATTTATAACGGGGATATGCAATTAGCAGACCTCCAGCTTTTTCAAAACTACATGTCCCATCATGCCTCTGGGTGTCATGCTTGTGGCTGTAAGTCTTGCTATGCCTCATGGGACTTGTAGTTCTGCAACAGCTGGAGGTCCGCTAATTGCATTTCCCCGATTTTATATCGATTGGTGGCTGTATGCAGCACCAGAAACCTCTGGCCACAGAAATACACTTGTGTACTGGAGAATGCATCAATGTGCTTGAGCCCTAAGGGTCTAACCTAACGTGCTATTTTTGAGAATTCAATCTGTCCAGTGGTCATGCTCATTCTTCACTGCCTAGTGTGTTACTAACCTGAAACAAGCATTTATCCTGGGATGTTTCAGGACACGAATGTGCAACACATTTTGGCTTCTAATAAATACTGTGCTACCTTATTTGAATGCACCACCGTAAGTCAATATGAAATGTAAAGTGCTCATAAGATATTTGAATTGCAATAAACAAATACAAAACCATTTAATTGCAAAATGCTAATGTGTGCAGTGCTGTTCGTTCAAATTATATATTTTTTTTTTGAAAGATTTCATAAAGTCACTTGAGTGAACAACACTACAGATGTATGTATTAGCATTTTTTAATGAATTTGGTTTTGTATTGTAATTTAAAATATCTTATCAGCACCTTGGCACTTTACTTTGCATGTTGACTCCACGGTGCATTCAAATAAGATGGCAGTGTTTATTTGAAGTCCTAATGTTTATGGGTTTATTACACTATTGCAGACACCTAGATTTTGATATGGTTTCATTTTTTTTGACACTTGTACAAGTGAAATTTCAATTTTATTTTAGTGTTTTGAATTTGCCTGGTATTTTTGGATATGTATTTTTGTAGTATGGACTGGACACTGCTAATGAACTACAAAATTTCAACAGGTTCTCAACAACAGATAGACAGAGCTCTGAGTCTAATCCGAAAGAAATTCAAGGACTTGAATCTGACAAATATATTTGCTCCCCCTCCTCCGCTGATCCCTCTTCCTGTTGCATCATGGGTAGGTTTTCTTTATGGTTTAGAGGTTGATCACATGGGTTCATTTACATGTACTTGTGTTGCATTTGGGACGCACCAAGCATAGACTACCATTCAGTATATGTGAATGTTCTTGTAACCATGTAGTCTGAGGCTGCATTCACACCTGAGCGTTTTCGACTCGTAAAAACTGCCAACAAGTAAGCAAAATCCTATTCATTTAAATGGCCCCTGTTCACATCTGAGCGTTTTGTAGCCTGAAGAAAAAGCCAGAAGCTCAAAGTACATGAGCTGCTTTTTGGGCAAATTACAGGCATTTTCTGCTTTTACTTTGGTGACCTTTTTGACCTGTGCAAAACGCAGTAAAAACGTGTGACTTTCTGCCTAAAAACAAAATGCTCAGATGTTAATGCAGCCTTAGTTTTTTAATGCATTTATTAATCGTGAGTAGTTTTCCAATGTAACAGTAAAAAAATGTATTTTTTTCTTATGTATTATGTAGCTCAAGTTTTAAACGTATTTATTTTTTTCTCTTTTCCAGCTCACACTACCAAATAATGTCTCCGTGGAAGTAGTTGTGGTTAATGTGGTGAATGCAGGGCACATGTTTGTCCAGCAGCGCACGCATCCTACTTTTCATGCACTTTGTGGCTTGGATCAGCACATGAGCCTCTGTTACTCGCAGCCGGGTATTCCGTCATTGCCCACACCCGCAGAAGGTAACATTTTGGTACAGAATTTCCTAATTCTTTTATTTTTTTTTATTGCAGAAGCCTCCCACATGCCAGGTAGATTCCCTTTGCGTCAAAGTTGTTTGCCACAGTGATCCAAAGCTCAGACCACTGCTCTTCCGAAAAGGGCTAGCTTGCCCCTTTTTAGACCAATTTGTAATCCCTAATTGGCATTAATTTAGCCTATTTTGCTGGTAGGCGATTCTTTTGTGTGAATTAGTCGGTTCACACTGGGGCGACTTGGGATCCAACTTGAAGTCGTCTCAAGTCGTGCTGTCCAGAAAAGCAATGTAAGTGAATGGGAGCGGTGTTAATACACACTACTCATGTCGCTCCGACTTCAGAAGAGGTTCCTGTACTACTTCAATCGGACTTCTAGGCGATTTGTACCCATTGATTTCAATGGAAGTCGCTTCCAAGTCTGATCACGGTTTTAATTGAAGCGACCTTTCAGCAAGATAACATACATTTCTCAGGCAAACCCCTCCCTCCTCTTCCCAGAGATGATTGTTGTTTTATTGGCCACTGGAATGTCTCCTGACCTGAAAAGGACTTCAAGTCGTGTTGTAAATCGCCCCAGATCGCCCCGTGGTTCATGCTCAAGTCGTGTTGAAGTTGCTTCTGAAAGTCGTGCTGGAAGTCGTGTCGCCCCAGTGTGAACCGACTCTTAATTTTAGAATTTTGTCAATATAAACAATCGGGGCTTAAACACCACCTTAATGCTGCTAAAGCTTGCATTCCAGCTCACAGAATTTCATAAATGCCGAGATGACTGAAATATCACATGTGAATGGGCGTGATGTCATATGACATATCTTGGCCCGGCAAATTAAAATGGCCAGGGATCAAAACCTGGAAGACACTGGGCTGGAGAGTAAAGAATATAGCTTAAAAAAATATATATATATATATAATCTATATCTATCCTAAAGGCCGGTTTTTGGCAATAGGAGAGCTCTCTTACCATATTCTCCAGTATTCAGTTGTGTCCCTGTCTGCCTGTCTCACTTTATGTGGCTTTTTTTGGCAATTGTAAAATTCCAGAATTATCCCCAAGATGAGAGATGGGGTAAACATACAATTCTCGCCAGAACAGGGGTTCCCATTACAAAGGGGGAGCCTTCCCCTTTGTGTTTAGGGCATTTTTTTTCTTTCACTTCTTGTCCAGGAAAGAAAGCAGGATGCAGGCAAAAAAAAATCCCATGGGAGTTGTAAATCTCTGAAATGAGCATGGAATCTCCTATAATTCCGTACTTGCCCTGATCCATGGCACCTTGTGGTTTTTATCTGCTTTCATGCTGCTGCTGCTGCTGTCTGAGTCACTTTTGGTAGTTATGAAGACAGATATTTGGGAGACAAGCCAACCCCCCCCCCCACATTCTTGAAGAACAGAGCAGGTGATTGACAGCCACAGCTGTTTGATGTTTTAAGACCACTTTAACCCAACCATGGCCCAAGGCTTATAAGCTTATGGTTCATAACATTTTAACCACTTCCCGACCGCCCACCGCAGGTATACGCCGGCACTTTGAGGATGGATATCTCGGTAACGGCAGCAGCTGCTGCCACAACCGAGATATCCATCTCTTCTGTGGGCGGTCGGGTAAACGATAATGGCGGTCTCCGCGGCGGAATCGCCGCGAGATCGCCGTTATCGGTAGCGGACGAGCGTCCCCCCCCCCCCCCCCCGCTGCGCTCCCGCGCTCTCCGCCGCTTACCGGAGGCGATCGGGTGCGCTCGTCTGGTCAGCGGGGATGCGAGTGAGGGAAAAAATTTCCCTCGTCCATCCCCGTAGCTCTGCTGGGCGGAAGTGACGTCAAACGTCAGTTCCAAACAGCGTCTTAAAGAGAAATTTTTTTTTAAATGTCATTTGAAAAATGACATTTAAATTTTTTTTTTTTTTTTTTTTTTTGCATTTTAGCCTAAATATGAGATGTGAGGTCTTTTTGACCCCAGATCTCATATTTAAGAGGACCTGTCATGCTTTTTTCTATTACAAGGGATGTTTACATTTCTTGTAATAGGAATAAAAGTGATAATTTTTTTTATTTTTTTATTTTAGTGTTAAAAATTGGTAAAATACAAATAAATACGAAAACAAAAAAATTTTTTTTTTTAAATCGCCCCGTCCCGACGAGCTCGCGCGCAGAAGCGAACGCATACGCGAGTAGCGCCCGCATATGAAAACGGTGTTCAAACCACACAAGTGAGGTATCGCCGCGATCGTTAGAGCGAGAGCAATAATTCTAGCCCTAGACCTCCTCTGTATCTCAAAAAATGCAACCTGTAGAATTTTTTAAACATCGCCTATCGAGATTTTTAAGGGTAAAAGTTTGACGCCATGCCACGAGCGGGCGCAATTTTTAAGCGTGACATGTTGGGTATCATTTTACTCGGCGTAACATTATCTTTCACAATATGTAAAAAAATTGGGCCAAATTTATTGTCTTATTTTTTTATTTAAAAAAGTGAATTTTTTCCAAAAAAAGTGCGCTTGTAAGACCGCTGCGCAAATACGGTGTAACAAAAAGTATTGCAATGACTGCCATTTTATTCTCTAGAGTGTTAGAAAAAAAAAATATATAATGTTTGGGGGTTTTAAGTAATTTTATAGCAAAAAAAAAATGTTTTAGTCTCGTAAACACCGAATCTGAAAAACAGGCCCGGGGCTAAAGTGGTTAAGTAAACTGCAAAAATAACTTAAGATATATACATTTGTTGTTCTATAATGACTATCTAGCAGCCTGTCCTCTTCGAGTGTATCCTAAACATTTATTTTTATAGTTGGGATTCTCTGTTCTGCACCTGTTGGGCCCAGTGTTTGGTGGAGAGCACAAGTGATGGCCTACTTTGAAGACACCGAAGAAGTCGAGATCCTCTATGTAGACTATGGTGGCTACAATAGAGTCAAGATTGAGACCCTCAGACAAATCAGGTAATTTATTTTTTTCACTTTTTTTTTTTGTTTACATGGAATACAATTTTTCCCCAATAAGATCTAATTTTGCTATGTATTTCTGACATTTTCAAAACACTGATGGATGTGGGGCTATTTGAATCTGTGCATAATCCTTCTTTCTGTGCCCCCATGTTACTAATGCTTGTTCTTAGCCATATATACTTTCCCTTTAGAACCTACAGAACCTAAATCTATTCCTTTTAGTGCTTTATAGATGTGAGAGGTCATGAGATCAGCTTCTGTCTGACAAACTGCTCTACGCATGGTTCAAAAGTTGGCTGGCTTCTACTAGAACGATTTATTTTGGCTAATATTCGGCCCGTGTGTATGGGGGCTTTCAACCATACAGGTGATTGGGGGTGTTCCGGTCCACGGTCATCTCTATGATCGACAACCTTGGAGGGTGCTTGCTCTCTTTTACAACAAAGTATCCCCAGTTTTAAAAAAAAAACTTTTACGGAGGCTGAATTGGTTAAACAGAATGGCTGGTTTTACAAGGCATTTGTTCAAATATGCTTTAGGCATTTTTTTTCCTATTTCCTGATGAATCCACTGAAATATGCTTTGCGATTTGCATTTTTACTTCTTTTTTGGCCCGTTTGTTGTTGGGCAGATTAAAAAAAAAAAAAAATTGCCGCAAAAATGCATTATATGCTTTTCTGCAGCTTCTCCACTAAAGTATATTGAACCAAAAAAATGAAATGGCACAGTTTTTGCCCTTTCCAAATACGCAGCAGCTGAAAAAAGTATAGATGTGAACATGTCCCATAGGAAACCATGTAAATGACCCAGGCCGATATGTTTAGTAACATAATGGGATTAAAAAAACAAAAAAATTGTACAAATCGCTACTGTAAGGGGTTAATTTTTTTACTGTGGGGCCATGAAAGTTATATTTTTGTACCATAAAGTGAAATTTTTTTTTAACCCCATAATGTTACTGGCTGAACGATTATGAAAATAGTAATCGATTAGTTGTTTAATCCATTAGTTTTTTCAACCCTAATTGGATCACACGGTACAAAACCAACCATGTGATTCATTTTTGGTGAGGCTCCAAAAAGTGCATGTAGTCTGTGATGCTGTGCGATTTGAGCACATTTATTTTTATTGTGCTCAAGTTGCACTACACTGAATAGCATGTGAATTGCACAGAAATACGATGCGGTTCATAGTGTCAACCGAACTGTAGCCTCAAGGGATCGTGAGGTTGTACGACCACTTGGCACACCTCTACTGTACAGGACTGGATAATGCTAATCCTGGGAGTATGCCTGGACAGTTTCCCATTGGGGAGGCATTGCATTGTGGGTTGCATTTCATCCACAATTTTTAGTACGTTGTGGTTAGTTTATGAAGTGTTCCCTTGAAGTGCGAGTCAACTTCATCAGATGTTCTGTAATGTAGTTTTGTTTGCTGTGTACAGTAACCTGCAATGACTACGTCTGTAATTTTGCCAGCTAGAATGGTTTCTGCACACATCTGACAACTTTGTCTTATTTCTAGGTCAGATTTTGTTTCACTACCCTTCCAAGGTGTAGAGGTTCTTCTGGACAATGTAATTCCACTAGGAGGTGAGTGTTCCATATACACAAACTGTTCTGTTCCAGAATTCAGATATGCAGGTAAACTTGAATTATATAATGTGGGGTTCTGTAACCAAAGTACAGGTACGCTCATCCTCCATTTGCTTTTTATTTAAAATATATCTCAATTTGAGAAAAGGTGTTGTATTACAGGTTCCTAGTCTTCAGCTGTAAGTAAATTTTCAAAAAGTGTGTGTGTGTGTGTGGTGCAAATTAGAGCAGCCAATGATGTCAACACTGCTCCTTCATGGGTTCACTATGGGGAATGAGTGTTGTCACCCCAAGAGAGGAAACGTGTTCACTGAAAGCATCACTAGTTGAAAATGAAGGCATAAAAGCCTTAGTGTAGTCATTTCTTTATCGTACATCACGGGACACAGAGCGCATAGCCATTACACTTGGGTTATATGGGTACCTTCAGGTGATGTACACTGGTGTAATCAATTTCACAGGAAGTTTCCTCCCTATATAACCCCCTCCCACTGGGAGTGCTTCAGTTTTTTCGCCAGTGTCTTAGGTGTTGGTCACGTCTAGCTGTCCCTCGGAGGTCTCGGGACCCAGGATAGCTAGCCGGATCCGTCCGAAGTGCTTCAAAGCCAAGGTGTACGGTACCCGGGCCCTGCTTGCGTGGGGTTTTGCCTATAATGCCTCTCCTTGGAGGGCTGGATTCTGGGCTCCAGTGCCTTAGTCTCTTCCAAGAACTAAACGCTACTGATGCCAGGATGCTATATAGGTCCAGGTGTGTGGGTTCCCTAACACAGGACCCCGGTCCCTGAAGGTCCAAGACAATACCCACGGAGATGGGGGAAGATTGGGCCTCTTGCATTTTGCAATACCCTGCGGCGTGGAGCAGGTAAGAGGGAGCCTGCGGGACTTGGTTCGACAGTAGGTATCCCCCTGGGGGTTCTGGGTCGGCTAATGGTATGCTTGTGCATCAGCCACTATCTCCACTATGTCTTTTGAGGCAGGATGGGATGTACTAATGTTTACCCAGATAACATGTAGGTATATGTATGCTTTTAAAGATATGTATTTGCTACTCCCCCCAGATCTGCCTGTTAGCATGATACTGCAGCCCCACGTGCTATAAGGAGGAAATGCTGGCAAAACTCCTGTTTCTTAGGAAGCCTATGGGGACAGCTTCCTCTATGTGTGCACTACAATAAGATTAGTGTCTTGCCTGGTGTCTGTTGGGTTGCTAGCGCTGGTCCAGGCTTCTCCTCTGCTTTCTGCTTCCTCCATGTTGGTTTCAGCGTGGGGGGGGGGGGCGCGTGCGCGCCGCCTTTTACAGCGTCAGCGTGCGTGGGGGGGGGGGCGGGCCAGCAGCGTCGGGTCTCAGTTAAAGCAGCAAAGCATTTCCTGGCTGGTCATTCCCTCCTGAAAGCAGAGGAGGCTGAGGACACAGAGCGCGCAGCTGAGCCATTTCTGGCTATACAGTGACACCCAGTGGGGGTTTGTGGATCTTCAGGTCTGGACTTAGCTCCATACTGACCAGAGAAAAAAAAAAGGATTTTTTTCTTAACCACTTAAGGACCCCCACACGCACATATACGGCCACAGAATGGCACGTACAGGCACAAGGGCGTAAATTTACGTCCCCGCCTAAGTGCGGTTCGGAGGTCCCTTCGAGACCCCCTCCGCGGCGTGCGGGGGTCCCCCTGGCTCCGGGAGCGATCCGGGGGCGGATGTCGGCGAATACCCGCCCCCCCGCGATCGCTCCCAGCCAATGGGAGCGCGCTCCCAACCTGTCACTTCCTCCTCCTCCAGGAAGGAGGAAATGATGTATTCTCTCATCGCAGCGCTGTTTCCCAGCGCTGCTGATGAGAGAAGACATCACAAGTAAGTGTGCAGCAACACAACACTGACACACACTCACATAGGCATATTAACCCCTTGTGATCGCCCCCCCCCCCCCCACCCCCCTGTCACAGTGTCACTGAATGCAGTGATCTAATCACTGCATTTAGTGTCAGTGTGACAGGCAGTGTAAAAAACAGTTAGTGTTAGGTTCAGGATAGCCCCCCCCACCCCCCTAATAAAGTTTTAACCCCCCGATCACCGCCCTAGTTAACCCTTTCACTCCCTATTGCCAGCGTCACTAAGCGATCATTTTTCTGATCGCTGTATTCGTGTCGCTGTTCCCGCTAGGTAGCTATTTTTTTTTATTGCGATTTTTTTTTTTTCTTTTTTTTTTTTTTTTTTTACTAAAGACATGTGGCTAAATAAATTTTGGCCTAAATGTTTGACTAAAATTTAGTTTTATTTGATTTTTTTTTTAACAAAAAGTAAAAAAGTGTTTTTTTTTTCAAAAATGTCGCTCTATTTTTGTATATAGCGCAAAAAATAAAAATCGCAGAGGTGATCAAATACCACCAAAAGAAAGCTCTATTTGTGGGAAGAAAAGGACGCAAATTTTGTTTGGGAGCCACGTCGCACGACCGCGCAATTGTCTGTTAAAGCGACGCAGTGCCGAATCGCAAAAACACCTTGGGTCATTTACCAGCGTATTGGTCCGGGTCTTAAGTGGTTAAAGGGACTCAGCCTTAGATCTGGCAGTATCTGAGTCGGTGCAACCTTGGGCTCCAGCTAACGGGCATTGGTGTGGCAATACTCACAGGACTTCCTCGGTATTGCCGCCTTCTCGAGCGTATGGAAATTTGGAAATTTTTTACTATAGCCTGTTTTTATTAATGGTTCACTTCTAGCTACAACAGTTGGGTGTTGGCTTTAGGGGTGTCTCAAGGTTGTGCAATGGCTCCCAAGGGATCAGGACCAGCTAAGGCTGCAAAAGGTACCAAAAAACTAAAGGGGTCGGGGTCAGGGGATTTGGGCCAGGCTCCAGCGGTCCCACCCTCACCAGATAGACCACCGAACAGCATGTTGCAGGAGCCATTGAGGGTGCTAGGGGCAGAGGCGGCCCCCAATCAACCCACTCCCGTTTACGTTACGGAAGAAATGCTAGCGACCACCCTGGGTGGGCTAGAGGAAAGGTTAACTGCTTTAATTGCCCGCTCTTTGCCAGGTGGCAAGCGGGCTAGATCCCCGTCACCTAGATTGGTGTTTTCAGATGCAGAGGTCCTCTCTTCGGAGGAATTGGACCCACAGGGGGATCAAGCGGACCCGAGTCCCGACGGTTCAGACATTGAGGGTTCCACTGTAGATGAATTTTTTTCGGCTTCTCAAGCGGAGAGCCTGTGGATCCAGTCTCTGACAGATATGGTTCGCACTGCTTTTAAACTTCCAGTGTCAGAACAATTAGCCCCCACGGTATCCTCTTTAGGTTCCTTGAAGGCACCGTTGAGTTGTGATTTTTTTTCCGGTTCACCCCCTTCTGGAGAGCGTGATTTTTCAGGGTTGGAGTTTTGACCTGATAGGATTTTTATCCCTCCTAAAAGGTTCACTATTCTCTATCCTATGGAAGAGGAATTTGCAAAGAAATGGGCACTCCCTACCGTGGACGCAGCCATTTCCTGCGTGAATAAATCCCTGACCTGTCCGGTTGAAAATGTCCAGATGTTTAAAGATCCGGTCGACAAAAAGTTGGAGACCCTACTGAAGGCTTCTTTTACCACAGTAGGTGCCGTGGTTCAGCCAGCGGTGGCAGCCATTGGCGTTTGTCAGGCTTTAAAGGATCAGACTAAACAAATATTAAGGGACATACCGGCTCAGCAAGCTCGTGAATTGGCTGACCTCCCAAGGGCTCTCTGCTTTGCAGTAGATGCTATTAAGGACTCCATTCAACAGGCGTCCCGTTTATCTCTGCTATTGGTTCATATGCGTCGCCTTTTGTGGCTGAAGAACTGGTCAGCAGAGGCACCCTGCAAAAGGCTTTTAGCAGGATTTCCCTTTTATGGTGGGAGACTATTCGGGGGAAGACCTAGATAAATATATCCAGACCATATCAAGTGGTAAAAGTTCTTTCTTACCTGTCAAGAAAAGACCGCGTGGGCCAGCGTTTAAGCGACAGGCCTTCGCAGGCTCGGCCCCTTCAACTTCCCGTTAGTATCGACGGCCTCCCGGGCGTTCAGCATTTAATAGCCGCCCACAAGGACAAGCCACGGCAGGCAAGAGGCCATGGTCTCGCAAGCCGGTTAAACCAGTCATCAAGTCAGATTCATGAAGGGGTGCCCCCACTCTCTTGGGTGGGGGGAAGGCTTCGGTTTTTCTCCGAAGTGTGGAAGGCCAGAATTCCCGACTCTTGGGTACTGTCCGTGGTAGCCACGGGCTACAAGCTAGAGTTTCGGGAAGTCCCCCCTCATATTTCAGGGGTCAAGTCTTCCAAGAGACCCAATGGCGACGTCAGGCCTATCTTAGACCTCAAACGCCTAAATCGCTTTCTAAAGATTCAGACCTTTCGTATGGAGTCCATACGTTCGGTGGCAGCCAGCCTACATCAAGACGACTTTCTAGCATCTATAGACATAAAGGATGCGTATCTGCACGTGACGATCTACCCGGCACATCACAAGTTTCTTCATTTTATGATAGATCACCGTCATTACCAGTTCGTAGCCCTCCCTTTCGGGTTGGCAACAGCTCCGCGGGTATTCACAAAGGTGTTAGCCCCGGTGCTAGCCGTCCGAAGGACAGAAGGCATTTTCGTCCTGGCATACCGGGACGATCTTCTGGTTATCGACAGATCAGCTTCCAACCTCAATCATGCAGTAGTTCGCACAGTTCGGCATCTAGAGGAATTCGGATGGATTGTGAACCAAGAAAAATCGATATTGCAACCCATAAAGCAGTTGGAATATCTAGGCCTTCGGCTAGATACAGACTGCCAGAGGATATTTTTACCTCACGCAAAGGTCAGATCAATAACTCAAGCAGTTCAAGTGGTCTTAGGCAAGAGGAGGCCGACTATTTGCCTATGTATGCGACTGCTGGGGAAGATGGTGGCCGCCTTCGAGGCAGTGCCCTACGCCCAGATCTATACCAGATATCTCCAGGCAGCCATTCTCTCTGCTTGGAACAAGTCCATTCAGGCGTTAGATCGTCCGTTAGTTTTCTCCCCAGGGGTCCGGCGCAGCCTTTTCTGGTGGCTGGTCCCTCAAAATTTGTCAAAGGGGAAATCCTTTTGCCCCATCACGTGGAAGATAGTAGCCATGCATGCCAGCCTGTCAGGTTGGGGGGCAGTTCTAGAAGGACAGACCCAGCAAGGGCAGTGGTCGGAGGCAGAAAAACTGCTTCCCATCAATATCCTAGAGATCAGAGCTGCTCGGCTGGCCCTGGTCGCCTGGACTCTTCCCCTTCAGGGTCTGCCAGTAAGGATACAGTCCAACAATGCCACTGCGGTGGCATACATAAACCACCAGGGGGGCACGAGGAGCCTAGCGGCCCAAAGGGAAGTAAACCTGATTTTCTCATGGGCCGAAGCCCATGTACCCTGCATCTCGGCGGTGTTCATCCCAGGGATAGACAATTCTCAAGCAGATTTTTTGAGGCGTCAACAGTTGCTCCCGGGGGAGTGGTCTCTTCACCCCCAGGTATTCCAAGAGATTTGCCAAAGATTCGGAGTTCCAGATGTGGACATTATGGCAACGAGATCCAACAAAAAGTTGGACAAATTCATATCCCGAGCCAGGGATCCCTCGGCCTACGGGAGCGATGCGTTGGTTTGCCCCCTGGCACCAGTTTTCTCTCCTGTATGCGTTCCCTCCACTGCAGATGATTCCCCGCCTTCTACGGAGGATCAGGGTGGAGCGCAGGCCTGTGATCCTGGTGGCCCCAGCCTGGCCCAGGAGGGCTTGGTACGCACTCATCGTGAGGATGTCAGTAGGGGCGCCGTGGCCGCGCTCCCCCTGCGCCCAGATCGGCTGTCTCAGGGCCCAATCTGCCACCCTGCTTCACAGCAGCTAAATTTGACGGCTTGGCGGCTGAATCCCTAATTCTTAAGGGCAGAGACCTCTCAGCTCAGGTCATATCTACGTTGATTCAGGCTAGGAAACCAGTCTCTAGAAATATTTATTACAAAGTCTGGAGGACCTATGTGGAGTGGTGCGAGTCTCAAGGAGGGCATCCTCGCAAGTTTTTTATTGACAGGATCTTGCGATTCCTCCAGGTTGGCGTTGACAAAGGGTTGGCTCTTAGTACTCTAAAGGGGCAGGTGTCGGCTTTATCGATATGGTTTCAAAGACCCTTGGCCACCCATTCGCTTATGAAAACCTTCTTGCAGGGGGTCTTGCATGTGAATCCCCCTATTAGAGCTCCCCTCTGCCCCTGGAATTTAAATCTGGTCTTGTCAGCTTTACAAAGGCAGCCGTTTGAACCTCTGACAGAAATCCCTCTTGTGCTACTAACCCGAAAGTTGGTTTTCTTGGTGGCTATGGCTTCGGCCAGAAGGGTTTCCGAGCTGGCAGCCTTGTCATGCAGGGAGCCATACCTTATTCTGCATAAGGACAGAGTGGTTCTGCGGCCTCAACCTTCTTTCCTTCCTAAGGTCATATCCAGTTTTCACTTGAATCAGGACCTAGTCCTACCATCCTTCTTTCCTACTCCCCAGTCCAGAGAGGAAAGACTGCTTCATACTTTGGACGTGGTTCGAGCCATGAGGGTCTATCTCAAGGCTACAGAGAAGATTCGGAAAACAGATGTGCTTTTTTTTCTTCCGGATGGCCCCAAGAAGGGTCAGCCGGCTGCCAAGTCTTCCTTGGCTAGGTGGATTAAGCAGCTGATTTTTCAGGCCTATGGTCTGAAGCGCGTTCCACCTCCCTTATCAGTTAAAGCCCATTCTACGAGGGCCATGAGTGCCTCCTGGGCGGCACACCATCAGATCTCTATGGCACAGGTTTGCAAGGCGGCAACCTGGTCTTCCGTACATACGTTTACTAAATTTTATAAGTTGGACGTTGCAAAGGGTACGGACGCAGCATTTGGGCAGGCGGTCCTACGGGCAGCAGTATAGAATCCTCGGGCCCGGGTCACGCCCCCTTTTCTCTGTTGGTGGAGCTACTTTACTTCCTGATAATTTTTTTGTTTGGCTATTCTTGGCCTTACGGTCTCCCTCCCTTCATAGAGCATTGCTTTAGGACATCCCAAGTGTAATGGCTATGCGCTCTGTGTCCCGTGATGTACGATAAAGAAAAAGATTTTTAATAAACAGCTTACCTGTAAAATCCTTTTCTTGAAGTACATCACGGGACACAGAGCTCCCACCCCTCTTTTGGGGAACATTGTGTAACCTCGGAGGAATTGCTTGCTACAAAACTGAAGCACTCCCAGTGGGAGGGGGTTATATAGGGAGGAAACTTCCTGTGAAATTGATTACACCAGTGTCCACACCTGAAGGTACCCATATAACCCAATGTAATGGCTATGCGCTCTGTGTCCCGTGATGTACTTCAAGAAAAGGATTTTACAGGTAAGCTGTTTATTAAAAATCCTTTTTTTTTTAGCCCATGTCTAGTAAGCTTGGGTGTGGATATGTTTAAAGTCTCATATACCTAGTGAAGTGAATAGCCCCAGATGGTACACAGACGAAACCACTCTCCCTACATAAGTTTTTACATGTATATCTTCAGCTTTATGTACTGTTTAGAAAGTTCAGATCATGTTGATTATCTCTTCCTATTCAACATTGCAGTAAAGCCTGGGCATACAGCCAAGATTTGCATGCGGTATTGCGCTAAAAGTAGAGCCTGCAAACAGATTTTAAACAGCGGCTGCTGTTTCTCCAGTGTGAAAGCAATGAGGGCTTTCACACTGTAGCTGTGCGCTAGCAGGAGCGCTCCAAAAGTATTGCGAGCCGCATCTTTGGAGCGGTGAAGGAGCAGTGTGTTTACTGCTCCGCCACCGCTCCTTCCTATTGAAAGCAATTGGAAACTGCAGCTATACCGCCGGCAATGCGCCTCTGCGGAGGTGCATTGTGGGCGGTATTAACCCTTTTTTGGCCACTAGCGGGAGGTAGAACTGCACAGATGGTGGCTGAATACCACTGCAATTCCAGCGGTAAAGTGCCACTAAAAAAATAGTACCGCCACCGCAGTGTGAAAGATGCCTAAAGGAAAGGCATGCGCGCACACACCCCCCTCTTCTCGTACGTAGAGACTTTCAGAGCTGATCATTGAATAGTTCAGGGCTCTACTAATCTATTTATAGCATCCTCCCCAACACAACTCGGGCTGTTTTTATCATATGTGACTGAGAACTTTTTAGACGTTATCAGGCTGATAACAGCACAGAGACGGCTACGGGACATGCTTTGAAGAGAGATGAGATAACGCTGCAGATGTATGTGCTCATGAATCGGGGGTATTAAATGCAAACATTGGGTATACTGCAGCTTACCAATTCTTTGATTCGGTGGCTGGATTTGTTTGTTTTTTGGCCTCCTTTGCCTTATTTTTCACCTCGAGCCAGTAAGTCTGCTCTGCCAATTTCCACACTTGTGGTATCTAGTCTATTTCTCTAGGCTAAATACTCAAGATTATTTGGTCCCAATATGTAGTAATTAAAAAATCTAATTTGATGGAATTGATTTTACAGTTTTTTATCTAATTATAAATTGACGTACTTTGACATACTTGTAATATTTACCTTTAGCATTACTGACCAGACTTGTCTGTTTTGTAGATGAAGATCACTTTTCAACAGAAGCTGATGCAGCTGTAAAGGAACTAACAAGGGGTGCACCAATGCTTACACAGGTAAATTCCCCCCCCCCCTTTTTTTTTTTTGAGTTTCAGCTTGTAAAAGAGCATTGTGGACAGCGATCCTTTTTTGTTTAGAACGACTTATAAAAAGATATTTAAACATGATTGCACAACACATACAACAATTTTACATTATCCTAATCGGCTGACTTGGGACTGTATTTTTATATTTTAGAGACTAGTATCCCTCACATTCTTCATTCTTTCCCTTATGTTCGGATCCTTTTTTTTTATTCCCTTATTTCTCATTCATTCAAATACACATTCAAGCACTGAAGGGGAGAAAAAAACAATGAGAGAAAAAAAAAAAAAAAACATTTTAATGCTTAGTTTTCAAAGTTTTCCCCTCTTTGTTCTTTTTTTATAGATATTTTATTAAATTCGATGAGGACCGAAATTCATCCCATTGCTGCCACATTTTTGGCATTTTTTTTTTTTTACCCTTCCTCCCTTATCGGTCTCCATATGTTGTATTTTGTTCATTTCACATATCCATTCCTTTTATTGTTGGATTCCATCTTCCATTTATGGGCCATTATTATTCTGGCTGCTATCATATGGTGAAGGATATCAAATTTTATTGATCCTGATGTTAAGCTGTGATCTCTGCAGGTAATTGTTGGCTATGCAGACAGCTGTGACTAGCCTTGGCTGGCAGTGACCTGTCAGTATAGCAAACTGGGCCAAGGGCCACACCTGGCTGCTCAGAGCCGCAGCAGAAATCTGATTCCTCCCGGCTACAGTTTGCCGGCCTAAATCTATAGTGTGAATGTAGCCTTGCTCGTCAATGTTTTTAGAGAGATTACTAAATCTTTTTGCTTTTATTGAAAAAATGCTTAACATTTCCAGTTATATAAGCATTTTTTGCCGTACATTCATTGAATATATCTTCATGCAGGTTACAAATTATGACGAGGCGACTAGACTTCCACTTGTCCAATTATGGCGCCTAAATCCTGATGAGGTAAGGATGGCAAATTTCTGCAGATTTATGAAAAACATTTCTATTTGCTTTAGCTTTCATTTCTTTAACTTTAGGTAGTACTGCCACCTACAGGATGCTGGCAGCCAAAAAAGTGAAGGCCAGCATCCCTGTTGCGTCCATCCTACGTGTATGGATGGGGGTCTGGTTTGTGTATTATATTTTTTGGCCACTGTTCAGTGTTCTTTAGGCTCCTTTCACACTTGTGCAACTTGGGATTGTAAAGTCACATAAGTCGTACCCTATGATTTTCAATGAGTACCATTCATATCTGTGCGATTTGAAGTCGCACTGACTTCAAAGTAGTCCCTGCACTACTTCGGTCCAACTTTGATGCAAGTTACACAGTCATTCCCTGAAATTGTGACAAATCGCGTGACTTTGAAGTCGCAGTGTTGTGCAAGCGGCCTTAATCAAAACTCTTCTCTACATCACTGCTGGGGTTTTCTCTCCAATTGCAGCTTTCCATCATGGTCCTAGTTGACCTATTTTTTTTTTTTTGAGGTACTGTATCTGGACATTGAGGGGGGGATTGCTTTGAAGTTGCCGTCGGGCACTTGGTTCCATATAGGACAATTTCCTGGCTCTGTTCTGGTACAGATTGGCCGCAGAGTGCTTTCCAGGTCCAGAGATACTGGAATTGTCTTGGCAGTTACCCTGACTCTAAAGATTCATTAGTCAGGTCCATAAATATTGGGACATTGACACAATTCTAATCTTTTTGGATCTATACACCGCCACAATGGATTTTAAAAAGGAAACAAACATGATGTTCTTTAACTGCAGACCTTAAGCTTTAAAGGTATCTACATCCAAATCAGGTGAACGATGTAGGAATTACAACAGTTTGTATATGTGCCTCCCACTTTAAGTGACCTAAAGTAATGGGTCAGATTAACAATCATAAATTAAACTTTCACTTTTTAATACTTGGTTGCAAATCCTTTGCAGTCAATTACAGCCTGAAATCGAACGCATAGACCTCACCCAGACGCTGGGTTCCATCCCTGTTGATGCTCTGCCAGGCCTCTACTGCAACTGTCTTCAGTTCCTGCTTGTTCTTGGGGCATTTTCCCTTCAGTTTTGTCTTCAAGTAAAATGCATGCTTAATCGTATTCAGGTCGGGTGATTGACTTGGCCATTGCATAACATGGCACTTCTTTCCCTTAGGGCCCTTTAACGGGGCGGATCAGTATTGAAATTCATGTTCATTAAAATTTCCAAAGGCCTGTATTGCCCTCTTTCCAAAAGTGTTTGACAATAAATAAAATAAGAAATATATAGGGAGAATGAGACTGGATGAGACCCTCGGGGACAGGGGGTGGCATCTATGGGATTTGTAGATGAGGGGGGAACACACCGCGATTTGATGGATGGTAGGAATAGGACATGTGGGATAAATGAGGTGGTTCCAGCAAGCAAAATGGCGGCAAACCAACTTCCGGTTTGCCCAATCCTGGGGATGGAAATGGGTGGAGACCATCAATTACAATCAGTCAGAGGGATATAAATATAAGAGCATAATATAAGTACAGCAGCTTGCTGATGACGCATTATTACATGCGAAATGCGTAGAGGCTGCTGATAACCTCAGGACACCATACCGATGGCGGGGAAGGCCTAGAGGGAACGGAATTGAGAAGTGACCTTTTTCCCATTTGTTTTCACACGGATGGAGAAGCTTGGTGCAATATCAGCTTTGTATTTTTAAATTTAAATAAACCTTTTACATACACTGATAGGCACTATCTCTCTCTGTGAGCATTTATAGAGAAAGAGACGCCATAGTAATATATCCAAGATACCCGACAGTGGTGGCGATAATATATAGGATTGGTTATGCTGGGAATGACCCGAAGGCATTCATTGAATGGGATCTGGTGAGTGGCCATTTTTTACGGTGATGGGAAGATCACAGAAGTAGGTAAAATTTGCAGCTTTTTGCACACTTCACGGGAGGACGTTTTATTGATTAACCAATTAAGCCCCGGACCAATATGCTGCTAAATGACCAGAGGCGTTTTTACAATTCGGCACTGCGTCGCTTTAACAGACAATTGCGCGGTCGTGCGACGTGGCTCCCAAACAAAATTCGCATCCTTTTCTTCCCACAAATAGAGCTTTATTTTGATGGTATTTGATTGCCTCTGCGATTTTTTTTATTTTTTTGCGCTATAAACAAAAATAGTGACATTTTTGAAAAAAATCAATATTTTTTACTTTTTGTTATAAGAAAAATTGAATAAACTAAATTTTAGTCAAACATTTAGGCCAAAATCTATTCAGCCACATGTCTTTAGTAAAAAAAAAAATCGCAATTTTTTTTTTTTTTTTTTTTTTTTTTTTAGCTTCCTAGCGGCAACAGCGACAAATACAGCGATCAGAAAAATGATCGCTTAGTGACGCTGGTAATAGGGGGTTAAAGGGTTAACTAGGGTGGTGATCAAGGGGTTAAAACTTTATTGGGGGGGGGGGTATGGGGCTACCCTGAACCTAACACTGACTGTCACACTGACACTAAATGCAGTGATCAGTAAATATATGATCACTGCATTCAGTGACACTGTGACAGGGGGTTGGTGGGTGATTGCAAGGGGTTAAATATGCCTATGTGTACTGGTGTCAGTGTAGTGTTGTGCAGACTTACTGTGACTCTTCTCTCGGCGGTTTGAAAATACCGCCGAGAGGAGAGCTGCATCACTTCCTCTGCCAGTGTTTACATTTTACAGGCAGAGGAAGTGACACAACGGGGGCTCACAGGATTGGCTGGGAGCGATCACGAGGGGGCAGACAGAAACGAACAGCCGCCCCCTCAAGACGGATCGCTCTCGCAGGTAAGCCGCATGCAGTGGAGGGGGTCCCGATCGGACCCCCGACCCGCTAGAAGGCAGGGAGGTACATGTACGCCCATCTGCCTGTACGTGCCATTCAGTGGACGTACATAGGCGGGCGTTAAGTGGTTAAGACTTGGAACCACATTGAGGACTTTCTTTCTAAGAATAGAGAACACATATAGGAGTTCTCTTTCACATACAATATTTTGATATTTATTTATATTTTTTCACCGTGTGTGTGTGTGTGTGTGTGTGTGTGTGTAATATAGCGCTTTTTTTTTTCAGTGGGAACTTGGTTCCACCACCTCTGGCTCAGACCCTTTGGTGGCTGCTCACTACAAACACTTGTAAACACAGAAGTCTGGTTTCTGTGTTTACAAGTGGCAGCTCTGCACTGTGTAACCCCCCTGAACTCTGCACTCTGTATATAATGTAATCCTCATATTTAATGCCCCTTTAAGACCCTTCTACTTTTTGTGAAATTTAAAAAAAGGGTCGTGGTTAAGTTCCTGCACCTATTTTCTGAGGAAAAAAAAGCTATCTGTCCTATCTGGTCTTTTTAGTTTTAACTATATATATATATATATATATATATATCTCTATATATCTCTATCTATATATATATATCTATATATATCTATATATATCTATATATATCTATATATATCTATATATATCTATAGATATCTATAGATATATATAGATATATATAGATATATATATATATATATATCTATCCAAGGAGTCTTCCAGGACAGCCCTTGAGAGATGGAGCTCCTCCCTGGACAGGAAACACATCACCTCCAGCTCTTTAAAAGGCGGTCCCTCAGGCATCTGGTCAGTTTTTATGTGTTTCCTCAGTCGGAGGAGACATGTTGCCTTGAGGAACCGTCTTTTTTAAAGGGGGATGAATCTGGGAGAGTATCCATCACAAGGGCTGGAGGAAGACAGCTTGGGCTGGTTCACCTCACCTTCAGTGAAAATCTCTCCTGTTGGCCACGGGTTCCCTCCGCTTGGGTTTGGAGTTCCCCATTCCTTCTTCCCTCCGGTGCCCGGCGAGGGAGTGGGCAGTGATGGCCTGCATGGCGGCGGCGTCTGCGGCGGGAGAACTACATTCTCCTCGTTGTGGGCGTCGTGACCCGGAAGTCGCCGAGCGTAACCTCCGGCCAGGATGCGCGTCATCACTGTGCACCGGAAACTTTGGTTCCGGCGGAAGGAAGGCCGAGTCGGCGCCTATAAAGGCGTTTAGCACGTGCTATATACCGCCTAATGGAGCATCATGGAGGCATCCCACGTTCCAGGGGAGTCCGGCGCCGGCTCATCGCAGGTAGGCTGGCTGTGCCAGAAGCTTTTTTCCTGCGCTTTTCACCCATTTTACAAGGGGAGCTAGAAAGGGTGGTTAATCCTCTCAGAGCCCAGTGGGCACCTCTTAGGGGGGGGTGGGGACACAGTGGTTTGGCAGTAATGTAACAGGTCCCCCTCTCTTTCTCTCTCCCCTCTTTTGTCCCTTCTCAGAAAGATCCCAAAGAGCATAGTACAAAGGGACTGCCAAAAGACAAGAGGAAGTGCCCCACCTGCAATGCAAGGCTTCCATCTGGCTATACAAAAAAATTTATGTGGCCCCTGTATCACAACAGTGTTGAATAATGAGTAAGATTCCCCACTTACAAAGTTCCTTGGATCCTTCAAAGAGGAGATGCAATCTACTTTTAAGTCCTTTAGAAAGCTTATTGAGGATACCCAAATTCCAGGCTTAACTGCCAGGCAGCAAGAGGTGCCCACCTCTCCCACTCCGGTGGCATCAGGATCAGGTGAACCTGTGGAGAATGAGGAGGTTTCCCTTAGAAATTCTGATTCTGATTCCTCCCAGTCAGATTCGGGGCAGGAAAAAGATCAGGAGGACTCCCACACCCCCACCCGTTTCAAACTCTCCCAAGAGGAAGTAGATGAATTGGTAGGGGCCATTTATGAAACGTTAGAGTTGAAGTAAGAAAAAACAGAGTATTCCCAGTACACCAACTGATGTCAGATTTGGTGCTCAGGGAATGGGAAGAACCTGATAAGAGACCTTTCTTTTCAGGTGGTCTAAAGAGAAGGTTTCCATTTGATGAAGACCCTAATGCCGTTTGGAACCAGTTTCCAAAATTAGATGCCCCCCTAGCGAAGGTGTCAAAACATTCAGACCTAGTCTTTGAGGACATGTGTCACTTAGCGGATCCCATGGATAAAAGAGGGGATGTTATCCTCAAACGATCCTGGGATACGGCTATGGCTAATCTTAAGCCAGCTCTAGCAACTACGCGTGTAGCCCGTAATTTTGAATTTTGGCTTAAACAGTTGCAGGAACACCTAACGGCAGGTACCCCTAGAGCAGAGTTACTAAAATCCTTCCCCATGCTTTTTAAGGCGGTAGTAAAACTTTCAGCCAGGGCGGCTTCACTGTCAGTAGTAGCTAGGAGAACTCTGTGGCTAAAAACCTGGCCGGGAGATACCGCCTCTAAGTTGCGCCTTTGTAGCGTTCCTTTTTCAGGCAAATTCCTGTTTGGCACTCCGCTAGATGAAGCGTTAGAACGCACTGCGGATAAGAGGAAGACTTTCCCTGAAAAGAAAAAGCCATTTAACAAAGTTTTTTCGCCCCTTCAAAGGGCAAAAGAAAACGCAGGAAAAGGGGAAACATAACAGACCCTGGACATCACAAGGAGGAAAGCAAAAAGCAAAGGTGCTCTTTAACCCTCCTGACAAAAATCCCAAGTCACAGTGATGTCGGGGTCCAGGTGGGAGGAAGACTGGGGGACTTCCTTCCACAATGGATAAAGTTGACCTCCAACAAGTTTGTCAGGGGAGTCATAGAAAGGGGCTATGCCCTGGAGTTCAGCCAGTTTCCACCAACAAGATTCTTGGTTACACAGCTGGCAAAAGACCCGGTAAAAGCACAGGCATTACAGCATCTCATTGGAGAATTTGTAGATCAAAAAGTCCTAATACCAGTTCCCAAACAGGAAGAAGGACGGGGTTTTTACTCACACGTCTTTCTGGTTCAAAAGCCATCAGGGAAATATCGCCTGATCCTCAACCTAAAACCATTGAATGCAGCCATCCGTTACAAAAAATTCCGGATGGAATCCATTTATTCTGTCAAGAATTTGCTTCAAAAAGATTGCTTCATGGCAAAAATAGACCTGAAGGATGCCTACCTCCACATTCCTATCAGAGTAAGCTCCCAAAGGTTCTTCCGCATAGTTGTCCGGATAGGGGGAAAGATTTTCCACTATCAGAGCCAAGCCCTCCCCTTTGGCCTTTCCTCGTCACCGAGGATCTTTACCAAGATCCTTGCGGAAACGTTGGCCCCTCTAAGGCTCCAAGGAGTAACAGTTGTCCCATACTTGGACGACTTGTTGTTCCTGGCACCGACAAAACAAAAGCTACTCGAGGACCTAGTGGTCGTCCAGCAGTGGTTGACTCAGTTAGGCTGGATAGTCAACAGGGAAAAGTCGATCCTCATTCCCACACAGGAAATCCTGTTCTTGGGCTACATAGTAAGTTCGACAGAGCAAAAAACCTTTCTCCCACAAGAAAAAATAGACCATCTAGGTCAGCGAGTAGCTCGGTTGCAGACAAATCTCCCTGTCAGGGTAAGCGAGATCATGTCAGTCCTAGGCCTCATGACAGCCTCCATCCCAGCAGTCAGATGGGCCAGGTTCCACCAAAGGCCACTCCAGTCTTTTCTCCTTCAAAATCTGTCAGGAAAGGACTTGGAGGAGAAGGTATACCTGCCAGAAAGAACAAAACAGGCTCTCTGGTGGTGGAGAAACCAAAACCACCTGAACAAAGGTCTGCTGTGGAACCCACCTGTGACACGCATCTTGACTACGGACGCCAGCAACCGAGGTTGGGGAGCCCACCTAGGTCAGTGGGCACAAGGCGCTTGGAGTCGTCTAGAGAAACGCTCTTCAAATTACAGGGAGTTAAAAGCCGTAGCCAAAGGGATCACAGCTTTCCAGAATCAGCTCAGGCATCAACATCTACAGATCAGGTCGGACAATACAACTTCTGTAGCGTATTTGAACAAACAAGGGGGGACCAGGAATCCCACCCTGATGGACATAGCAAAAGAAATTTTTGTATGGGCAGAAGAGAATCTCGAGTCACTTTCAGCAGTCCATCTCAAGGGTACGCAAAACAGTCTAGCCGATTTCTTGAGCAGAGAATTAGTCTCTCAAGAAGAGTGGTCTCTGGATCCGACGGTCTTTGCCAAGATAGTGTCCAAATGGGGTCTTCCGGAGATCGACTTGTTCGCCAACAGGAGAAATACCAAGCTTCCAGAATTTTTCTCACTGAACCCCAGGGATCAACCGGTGGCAGTCGATGCCCTTCAAAACGCATGGTCATTCTCCCTGACATATGCTTTCCCACCTCTGCATCTCTTACCGAGAGTCCTTTCCAAATTCAGGATGGAGAAGACTTCCCTTATCCTGATGGCCCCCTTTTGGCCAAAAAGGGCGTGGTTTTCGCTTCTGCTAGCATTAGCAGATCGTCCACCGTGGATGTTGCCGTGCAGTCAAGATCTGTTGACTCAAGGTCCAGTACGGCACCCCAATCCGGCCTTTCTGAATCTAGCGGCCTGGTTTCTGAAATAGACATCCTGAAGTCTAAGGGTCTATCAGATAGAGTAATCAAAACTCTGTTACAGAGTCGCAAACCAGTTACCAGAGCGATTTATCTGAAACACTGGAAAAAATTCAATCTCTGGAAAAAAGAGAATGGAAAGAGGGAACATGATTCCCCAACGATATTGGAATTCCTACAGGAGGGCATCGACAAGAAGCTGGCCTTAAGCACGATTAAGGTTCAAATTGCTGCCCTTGCTGCCCTTTCAGTTTATCAGTAGATTTTGCAAAGCAATTGTCAAACATCGCCCGGCCCCATGCCGTAAGGTCCCGACGTGGGACCTATCTCTTATGTTGAAAGCGATCATTAAAGAGCCTTTTGAGCCGATATCGGAGGCATCCTTAAAACTGGTTACTTTAAAGACAATTTTTTTGGTCGCTATGACTTCTGCACGCAGAATTAGTGAGCTTCAGGCTCTCTCAATTAGAGATCCTTATATGCAAATTTTAGAGGATAAAGTTATTCTAAAGACAGATCAGTCCTTTGTGCCAAAAGTCGCCTCTGCTTTCCACAAGAGTCAGGACATTATACTTCTTTTTGCAATAAACCAAGAAATAACAAAGAAGAACAATTACATCGGCTAGATGTCAGGAGATGCCTTTTAGTTTATCTGGAAGCAACTAAAAGCTTTAGAGAATCAGATGCACTGTTTGTTCTTTTTTCCGGGAGTCGAAAAGAAAAACAGGCTTCAAGAGGGACATTAGCCAGGTGGATTAAATTGGCCATCTTGGAAGGGTATAAAGCTCTGCACTTGGATCCTCCGCAGGGTTTGAAGGCACACTCTACAAGGGCGTTAGCCACTTCCTGGGCAGAAAGAGCCGGCGCTACCCCGGAGCAGATATGTAAGGCTGCTACGTGGTCAAGCATGTGTACGTTCATTCGACATTACCGACTGGACGTCCTAAGTAGTCAAGATCAGGCCTTTGGGAGGAAAGTCCTGCAAGCAGTAGTCCCACCCTAATCTGGTGAGTGCTTGCTCATCCTCTCAAGGGCTGTCCTGGAAGACGCCTTGGGAAAATCAGTTAGTCTTACCGGAAACTCTGTTTCCAGGAGTCTTCCAGGACAGCACGTTCCCACCCTATGCTTGGAGGTAGGTATATATGTGTATGTATGTCATTAACTGTATTTCAGCTCTGTCCTTCGGTTCTTGGATTAAAAACTGACCAGATGCCTGAGGGACCGCCTTTTAAAGAGCTGGAGGTGATGTGTTTCCTGTCCAGGGAGGAGCTCCATCTCTCAAGGGCTGTCCTGGAAGACTCCTGGAAACAGAGTTTCCGGTAAGACTAACTCTGATTTTATTATTTTATTGTCAAACACTTTTGGAAAGAGGGCAATACAGGCCCTTGGAAATTTTAATGAACACTGTTTCTTGCTATCCATACTCGCGTATGATATATTTGTGCATGTTCCTAGATACACATATAGTTTCTTTTGGTGGATGCCACTCTATTAGTAAATCTGTGCCGAAACAGCAGTAGTGCTGGTTGGTGGTGTTGCGTACACAGAATATTCACGGTAGCGCAATTCTTATTTCTTTATCGTACATCACGGGACACAGAGCGGCAATCCATTACTATGTGGGTTATAGAGTCTACCTTCAGGTGTGGACACTGGTGTAATTAACTACACAGGAAGTTCCCTCCCTATATAACCCCTCCCATACTGGGAGCTCCTCAGTTTTTTCATCAGTGTCTAAGGTGTTGGTCACGAGTGAACATGTGCTCTTAGGAGCTCCACTGGAGGGATCCATGCTGGATGTAAAAAACCTCCATAAATCCGGATCCGTCCAAGGTGCTTCATAGCCAAAGTGGACGGTACCCGGGCCTCGGTACGAAGAACAAGGTTTAGCCTATAATGCCTCTCTGCGGAGGGCTGGATCCTGGGTTCCAGAACTTTGTGCCTTCTAAGGACCAAATGTTTTTTCTGCTGGCAGGATGCTATATAGGTCCAGGGGAGTTGGTGTTCCTGCCATGGACCCCGGTCCCTGAAGGTCTAGGACAATACCCACGGTGAAGGGGGAAGATTGAGCCTCTTGCTTGGCAATACCCTGCAGCGTGGAGAAGGTAAGAGGAGGGCCTACGGGACTTGGTTCGACAGTAGGTCCTCCGTGGGGGACTTGGGTCTCGCCTATATTATGCTTCTATGCATGGGCAATGTAAACCACTATGTCTTCTGAGACAGGATGGCTCAGGGCACCCATATACCTCCCCTAGCCGGCATGCAGCCTGGCCCACCATGTCTGTTAGACAGGATGGCTGCAGTACCTATATATCTCCCCTTGAAGGGGCCGGTACATAAATAGAAAAAAAAAATGCCCTTAATCCTATACAAAGGATTATCTTCAGTGAGTAGCTGCAAGTCTTATCTGTGTTTCCACTACTATGGGCAGTAGAAGACATGCCTGATGTTTTTGCTTACCATGCTTTCCAAAAAACGGAAGCTTAAGTGTTAGCTGATCTATTGTGTCCCACTTCCTCCGCTTCAGGCTCTACAATGTTGCACGTGCTCACCGGCTCAGTGCAGTCGCAGAGAAGGCTCTTCAAAGGGCCCGGACGTCAGAGCTCTGTAAAGCTAGGGGGACACAAACGTAAGCACCTTGTGTGAGTTGGATACAGATTCATCTAAGACGCCTACTCTCATCTAGCTGTGCAAATTAGCAGGCATTGTGTCAGACTAAATTCAGCTATTTGATGCACCTGGGTTAAGTGCCTCTGCTTTAGATTAGGACTTGGTCTCCCCATTGAATAAGGTCAGGGGTAGGAATATAAAGAGGGATCGCCACCTGAACCTGGTGGACCCTTATTCTCCTCTGAAGAGACTTAAACAGCTCATAGATTGAGCCGTCAGACCTGTCAGGCAATGCAGCCTTCCCCCAACATTGCAATCACTCTGCATGTGTTTTGCAAGAAAAAAAAAAAAGGGGGTGTCCCCCTTTTCCTGCTTTAATCCTGAAACAAAGGGATTAGAAAGCTTGGGGATAAAAGTTTCACTGTCAGAGGACAGGAGACAGGAGCTGCAGCCTAACAAGGAGAAGCTATCAAAAGCCCTACAGGTTCTGATTACACCTCTATCTTCTCCTTAGAGTGTAAAGAGAGGTTTTCCTATAGGTGGCTAGTAAGACCTCCATATAATCCTCAGCCTGGTGTCGGCTTCAGGCTAACCAAATGCATCGGAGGGATGCACAGTTGCGGGCACACATTGCTAATGTCTCTTAATTGAGGAAACGCACATCTGCAGAGGATAATTTCCTCTTTACCAGTCCGCAAGTTGCATAACATACATGAGTTTGGAATGCATGTGGGATAAAAACAAGTAACAGAGCAGATTCTATTGTGGATCGCATAAACATACATGTTTCTGTCTATATGGTGCTGCATGTTTCCACAAAAGAGGTCGCATAAAAGATGCTTGTAATGCTGAATCGCATAAAGACGTTTGTAGGCATAAAAATGCTGAATCACACATGATTACCTGATCACCCAAGTCCTTGTTTCCCCCAAGGATGTTTGGTTACACAGAAGAGGTTTTGTTTCCACAGAAAGGCCTAAAATCGCATAAAGTTGCTTGGATGCAAAAAAGATGCTGGATCACACATGGTTAACTGATCATCAGCGTCCTGGATTACCCAAGGATGTTTGGTCACACAAATAGGCTTGTTTCCACAAAGGTACCTAAAGTTGCATAAAGATGCTTGTATGCATAAAAATGCTGAATCACACATGATTACCTGATCACCCAAGTCCTTGTTTCCCCCAAGGATGTTTGGTTACACAGAAGAGGTTTGTTTCCACAGAAAGGCCTAAAATCGCATAAAGTTGCTTGGATGCAAAAAAGATGCTGGATCACACATGGTTACCTGATCATCAGCGTCCTGGATTACCCAAGGATGTTTGGTCACAAAAATTTCCACAAAAGTACCTAAAGTCACATAAAGATGCTTGTATGGATAAAAATGCTGAATCGCATAAAGGATGCTTGTATGCATAAAAAGGTTGAATCACACAGGATTACATGATCACCCAAGTCCTTGATTCCCCAAGGATATTTGGTCACGCAAAGAGGCTTGTTCCCACAGAAATGCCTAGAATCGCATAAAGAGGCCTGAAGGCATAAAAATGCTGAATCACACAGGATTACACGATCACCCAAGTCCTGGATTACTCAAGGCCTAAAGGGATCGCTTAAAGATGCTTGAATGCAAAAAGAAGCTGGATCACACATGGTTGTTGGATCAACAGAGTCCTGGATTACCCAGGGATACTTGATCACATAGAGAGGCTTGTTTCACAGAAATGCCTAAAGTTGCATTAAGATGCTTGGATGCATAAGGATGCTGGAACGCACAGGGGTGCTTGGTCACACAAGGGTTCTTGTCCACACAGTAGTGCTTAAAATGCATAAGATGTTGATCGCATGGAAGATGCTGAATCGCATGCATGGTTACTTTAAAGTTGCACATGGTGGCTTAATTAAGCAATACAGGATGCCTTGTGTTTGCAGAGAGATACGTGTCTGCATGGGTTCATGTTGCACATTGTTGCATAACACGTTTATAGCACATGCTTGCTTGCTTGCTTGGATGCTCGTTCCAGAGCACACATGCTATATGCATGTTTGGCGTGAGACATATTTATATGATTTCATGCTTCCATGAACACACACTGCCATGTACACACGCCTCCATTGAGGCATATGGCTTTAACACTTGCCACATACACATATGGGGAGCCAGTTGCATATGTGTTTATTTACTCGGGACTGCAGAGGTTGTCTGCGTTGTGCAGGGGAACAGCACTATCTCCAGTTGGTGGTCTTGCCCTTTTGGGTTAGCCTCCGTGTCTGGGTTGTCAGGGTGCTAGGGCCCGCCTCTAGCAGGTCTGTAGGCCCAGGGTATAGCAGTAATGGCATACGGAAGCAGACTCCTGCTGATGGATCAGTCGGCAGCATGGCTGGACCTAAGGGTGTCCAGCATGGTCAGGTATCTGGATCTCCTGGGTTAGGATTCCAGTCTAAAGATACATTCTTCATTGACAAGAAGCTGGGTATGTTTTGCACCAGGAGAGTACTTTTGGCCTAAGACAAGACCATCGCTATGAGAAAGCTGGTCTAGGTGGTTACGGCAAGGAACAGTTCCTTACTTTTGGCCTTCTGCTTAAGGCACTAGGGAAGATGCTGGCTTCATTCAAGACAGTTCCCTATACTTTTATTCAGGACTGTTATAAACAGTATTGTGTTGGCCTAGAAGGAGTGGATCTTGACCTAGCATTATCCAATGAACCGGTCCCAGAGATAGGCTGGAATTCCTCTTGGTGGTTCTTAACTAAAGGGTTTGCCAGGTCAGGAAGAGACCTTGGCCCAGGGGAAGTAGTCAAGCTCCAAGGGAGCCTTATCTGTCAGCTAGAGCTACCGATGGAGCATCTGGCTTAGGGGCCTGAACGTTCAGGGGCTGGTTGGTTCGGTCAGAGTTCAATCAGACTATACCATATTAAGTGATTTACTTAATTTACCAAGGAGGAGCTTGTGCCTTGCCTATTGACATTCGTCATTTCATGAAATGCAGAATTGGCAGGCGATTCGCTGTAGCCGTCAACAAGTGTCTCCAGGAGAAGGACCTCTACACCCCGACTGTTTTCCTGACCAAGGGCCACAGAAATAGTACCCTGTACATAAGATGTATTGGCGTCCAGGCTCAACAAGAAATTGAACAGCTTGAGGTCAAGGACAAGGGATCCACCCGCATGTGGGGCAGATGTGTTGGCAATCTGGTGGGACCAGTGGTCACTGGTTATGTCTCTCCCCCCAGTGCCGCAGCGTTTGTGGCTTCCATGCAACATTAGAGGAAGGCGGAAGCTGGCCTGATTACTCCGGCATAGCCCTGACGACCTTTTCTGTGCAGGGACAGTAGGGGTGGTAGTAGAGGACCCACGGTCCCTTACATCTTGTCCAGGCCTACTTCGAAGGGGGTATTACATCCTGTCGTGCAACAGGTGAATTAATGGTCTGGCTATTTTAGCCCACATTCTTCAGGATCAGGGTTTTTAGAATCAACGGCACTTCCTTGATTCATACAGGAAGGCTGGCCTCCAGGACCAGATATCCCAGGATCGTGAGAGCCCATGTTCCTGGTATGAAACAGATGGTGGCATCCTTGGAAGTTTGTCAAAGATAAAATTCCTGCCTTCCTGCATTTGGAAAGGAGACGGAGCTAGCCTTAAGTTACATCAAGGATCCGATCTCGGCCTTGCCTCCAAAGGTCGCTTGCTTCACACTCTTTGTTCCGAGCCATTATACAAGGGGTGACGCGCATAAGTCCACCAGTTTAGTCGCCCTTGTGCTTGGAGGATTGGCTCTAGTTTTGTCGGCTTACAGGGTCAGCTCTGTGGGCCGATGCACCATATTTCCCTTCAGCCTTTAACAAGGGAATTGGTGTTCTTGGTTGTGGTAGCCTCCAAGAGAGTTTCAGTATTGGCAACCTCTTGGTATAAAACCATACTTATTCTTACTAGTAGGGTGATGTTAATCCTCACCCAGCCTTATTTACTAGAAGGATCTAGTGTTCATTTGAATCTAGATATTCTTACCTCCCCCTTTTTCAAAACCTTGTTTTCGGAAGGAAAGGTTATTGCTTTCTCTCAGTAGAGATGAGAGCAGTTAAATATCTATCTGAAGGTTCAGATATAGAAATCTGAAGTTTTTATTGTGCTGCCAGAAGACCCTAGATGTGGGCAGGCAGTGTTCAGTTCAGCTATTAAAATGGTTACACTCTCTCTCCTTTGGAGTAGAAGGGTCAAGGCCTATCTGAAGCGGCTGCTCGGATACGGAAAGCTGATGTTGTTATTGCGCTACCAGGAGGCCCCAGGAAGGGGCAGGCAGCGTCTAAAATCAACTGTTTTCAAGATTGATTCATCAGGGTATTATTCAGGCTTGTGGTTCGGAGAGTGGGACTCCCCCTGTTTCTTGGGGGGGGGGGGGTGCTCCGTACCAGGATAGTAAGCGCTTTATGCGCGATGCTTTACCGAGCCTTTATGACGCAGATTTTCAGGGCCGCAACTTGGCGTCGGTGCTTAGGTTCGCTGATTCTTGTCAGATGTACATAGGAAGGCAAAAGGATGCAGCTTTTTGGCGCAGTATGCATCTGGCAGCATTATAGATCCTCACATCTGATGGCGGCCTGCGTTGTTTGTGTCTCCCTCCCCTCAGTAAGCATTGCTTTCGGACATCCCACATAGTAATGGATTGCCGCTCTGTGTCCCGTGATGTACGATAAAGAAAATAGGATTTTTTATGACAGCTTACCTGTAAAATCCTTTTCTTGGAGTACATCACGGGACACAGAGCTCCCGCCCCTCTTGTTTGGGGATATTGGGACACTTATTGCTTTGCTACAAAAACTGAGGAGCTCCCAGTATGGGAGGGGTTATATAGGGAGGGAACTTCCTGTGTAGTTAATTACACCAGTGTCCACACCTGAAGGTAGACTCTATAACCCACATAGTAATGGATTGCCGCTCTGTGTCCCGTGATGTACTCCAAGAAAAGGATTTTACAGGTAAGCTGTCATAAAAAATCCTATTTTTCTTATATTTTGGGTAAACCACTATTTTAGTGACTTACACTTTTTTCGGATTGCTGCAAACCATGTAACATAGAACAGAATTTCTCTTACATTTGCACCAGTAACATTCACACATTCACACTATATATGCTTCGGGTTATTGCCCATCTGCACTGTGAAGCGCCGTCCAATGAGTTTTGAAGCATTTGGCTGAATATGAGCAGATATTATTCCCCGAAACACTTCAGAATTAATTCTGCTGCTTTTGTCAGCAGTCCCATCAGTAAATACAATGCAGTTCCATTGGCAGCCATACATGCCCACGCCATGGCGCTACCACCACCATGCTTCACTGATGAGGTGGTATGCTTTGGATCATGAGCAATTCCTTTCCTTCTCTATACTCTTCTCTTCCCATCACTCTGGTAAAAGTTGATCTTGGTCTAATCTGTCCATAGGATGTTGTTCCAGAACTGTGAAGGCTTTTTTAGATGTTTGGCAAACTCTAATCTGGCCTTCCTGTTTTTGAGGTTCACCAATGGTTTACATCTTATGGTGAACCCTCTGTATTCACTCTGGTGAAGTCTTCTCTTGATTGTTGACTTTGACACACATACACCTACCTCCTGGAGAGTATTCTTGATCTGGCCAACTGTTGTGAAGGGTGGTTTTTCACCAGGGAAAGAATTCTTCGGTCATCCACCAGTTTTTTTTACCTTGTTTTTTCATTCACTGCACAGATTCATCTACATTTTCTATCTCTCTGACGGGTTTGTTTTGTTCAGCCTAATGATGGCTTGCTTCACTGATAGTGACAGCTCTTTAGATCTCATATTGAAAGTTGACAGCAACAGATTCAAAATGCAAATGGCACACTTGAAATGAACTCTGGACATTTTATCTGCTCCTTGTAAATAGGATAATGAGGGAATAACGCACACCTGGCCATGGAACAGCTGAGCAGCCAATTGTCCCATTACTTTTGGTACCTTAAAAAGTGGGAGGCACATATACAAACTGTTGTAAAGTCTGCAATTCAGCCCAGGTTCACACTGGGTTCGATTTAGTTCGATTTGAGATGCGATTTCACATGTGAAAAAGCATCTCAAATCGGCGGCAATTGCCGGCAATGACACCGTCCTAATCGGTGCGACTCCAGTGATGGCCAACCTTGGAACCCCAGATGTTTTGGAACTACATTTCCCATGATGCTCATACACTCTGCAGTGTAGATTCGCATCATGGGGAAATATAGTTCCAAAACATCTGGGGTGCCAAGGTTCGCCATCACTATACTAGGAGGACAGAGATTGGTGTTCATACTTGGTACACACGATCAGTCTTCTCTCCCCCTGAGAGAACTGGGATCTGTGTGTTTACACAGGCTGGTCGGAAAGGGGTTAATGAGGAAGATCCCATTTGGCTAATCTGACTTGAACAGCTAAATTCCACTCTATTGTACAGTTTGAAATGGGCAACATGGCTGGCACACCACATTACCTGACCCTTGTGTTCCTTAAACTTGGTTAGAAAAGAATTAGGAGTTTGAGGGCAATTCAATGTACACACCGCCGTAGAAGAATACCAAACTTGAAGAAATAGTGACTGGCCAGAGCCGCGATGACGTCACTCCATTAGTAACGGAACGCTCAGTGCGCTATTGTCTACGGCGCATGTGCTGTAGACATTGGTGTCTGTCTTTTGCAAATGTCTCCTAAACTGTGTATGTTTTAGGAGAGATTTGTTGCACATACAGGTTAATCTAGGCTTACCTGTAGGTTAAAGTGGTTGTATTGGGTTTACAACCACTTTAATGACATTTGGCTGTATGTTTGGCATCATTGTCCTGCAGAATAACCTCTGATGGTATGGCATGATGGCCAAGTATCCGCCTGTATTTCTCAGCATTTCGTACCCCATTAATCGGGCAACATTAAGGACCTTGGATGCAGTGGTTGGCCAAGAAAGCCTAATGCAGCAGAAGAAACGTGCCTCATGCTTGCTTCCCTTCATGTATCGGAGGATGTCCAGCAATGCCATCATCACAGGACTGGCCGATACCAGTGGGACCCAGGTACACCCATCTACTGTTCAGTGAATTCTGACCAGAAGTGGCCTTCAGCCAAGAATTGCCACCAAAAAGCCATATATCCGACGTGGAAACAAGGCAAAGCTACTCAAAAACATAGGAACTGGGGTGCAGAAAATTGGCAGCAGGTGCTCTGCACTGAAGTCAAAATTTGAAATATTTGGCTGTAAGCCAGAAGCAGTTTGTTTGCCGAAGGCCTGGAGAGCGTAAAGGGTGTCCGAAGTCAACAATAAAGCATGGTGCATGTTCCTTGCAAGTTTGGGGCTGCATTTTTTTCAAATGGAGTTCGAGTTTTGGTCAGGGTCTACAGTGTCCTTAATGCTGAGAAATACAGGCAGATGCTTATCCATCATGCCATACCATCAGGGAGGGGTGTGATTGTCCCCAAATGTATTTGTTTTGCGGCAGACAACCCCCCCAACACTATCTTCAGTGTTCTGGGTTACTACATTGAGACCCGATTATTATTTTTTTGCCAATCCGGCTTTGTTTGGGTCTTTGGCCAGCCGGCCAACGTACTGGCTGGTCGCTCGGGTCTCCCAGTGGGTCGGGAGACCTGGGCGGGGGGGGGGGGGGGTCCCCTCCCGCTGCATGTGACAAGGGCTGAGCATTGGTTGTTATATGAAAGCCAACATCTGCTCTAAACGGTACCGGGGTGATACCTCTGGTACAACCACTTTCTCAAAATAACGTATATGCATGTGATTTGGGGCAAGTGGTTAATTGCTGTTCAGCAGTCATGATGTTTCCCAAGTTTTTCCCCATCTTCAAGGAAAAATTTAAAGAAGTTTCTAGTACTCTGCTGATGTATGCTCTATAGAAGCATAGGACATCTGGGCTATGACTCTTGTCTGCACAGTGCTGATTGGTGCTGTGCTGGTCACATGACACAAAGGCTTTCTAAATGGTGATTTTAAAGCTTATTACAAGTCTCCATTTCAAATCCAATGTTTATTTTTTGCAATATCATGGTGTAGGCAGAGTTTAAGTTGCCTGACAATAGCTTTCACTTTGTTCACACAAGATCTGGAGGAGGTTCTGCCAATCAGACTGCCATGCTGCTCCAGTGTGTTGGGACTAACAGGCAGGTGAATCCTTCATCAATCACCATCTTATATCCCGCTTTAGTGTTTAGCAATATGAGAATGTGGAGGGAGCGAGAAGACTGTCATTTTACCACTGTGTATCTCTATAGTCATGTGGGCTGCACAAATGAGAAAAAGGAGGAGGAAATTAACAGCTTGGCAGGAACTGAAACACGAGCATGCTCACTAGATGTGGCAATGGCTGCTCTACACAACTTCAGGCTGTTGGGGGACGAGGAGGGAGGGACAATAAACGGCAAGAACAACCAGGTTTTTAGCAGTCTACGGAAATGAATGCTCTAGTAGTAAAGTGAGTATGAACACAATGTAATGTAGCATGTATTGACCGTTTATAATTTGAGCTTAAAGGGGTTGTAAACCTTTGTGTTTTTTTTACCTTTAATGCAGTGGTCAACCTTTCTAGTGCCGTGACCCCTTGATAACATTTCCCAAGTTGTGGGGACCCTTAACAGTAAAAAAAAAAAAAAAACACAGCGTGGGTTGTCGGCACCCAAGTCAAGTGATTTGCACCCCTAACCCACGGACATTTAGCTCTCCATGAGTCCCTTCCACTCATACAGTATTAAAACCCCTTATGGTACATTTTGAGGATGTACCCCTTTCTTTGTTCTCCTTTAATTTCCCTTTTTCTTTTCCCCCGTCCCTCTCTAGCCATCTTTCCCAAGGCGTCTTCCAGGACAGCCCTTGAGAGAGATGGAGCTCCTCCCTGGACAGGAAACACATTACCTCCAGCTCTTTAAAAGGCGGTCCCTCAGGCATCTGGTCAGTTTTTATGTGTTTCCTCAGTCGGAGGAGACATGTCACTGAAGGAACTGTCTTTTAAAGGGGGAGATGGACTAAGGAGAGTGTCCATCACACAAGGGCGGTGGCAGCTGTTTGTGTGTGTGTGTCACCCCTTACCTCCTAAAAACCTCTCCGTGGCCACGGGTTCCCTCCGCATGGAGTCTGAAGTTCCCCGTTCCCCCTTCTCTCCGGAGCCCGGCGAGGGAGTGGGCAGCGTTGACGGGCATGGCGTCGGCGGCCAGAGATCTCTCTGTTCGCGGCAGACACCCTGACCCGGAAGACGCCGGGCGTCACCTCCGGCGAGATGCGCGTCATCGCTGTGCGCCGGAAACACTGGTTCCGGTTTTCGGCGCAGACACTGGGGGAAGGCCGAGGCGGCGTTTTCAAAGGCGACAGCATGGGCTGTGGATCGCCTACGAATGGAGCACCTTGGAAGCATCCCAGGCTTCAGAGTCCAACTCCACTTCATCACAGGTAGGCTGGCCTGGCCAGAGCCTTTTTTCCTGTGTCTATTTTTCACCTGCTAGAAGGGGGAGCTAGGAGTTCAGGGAACTTCTTAGAGCTCTGTGGGCACCTTGGGATGGGGGAGACTTACTGCATAGGCACTAAAGGCTCTCTGTAGATCTCTCCTTTTTGTTCCATGACACAGAAGGAACCAAAAAGATAAGAAAATTAGCACAAGGTCCACTTCCAGTGATTAAAGAAAGTGCCCTACATGCAATGCTAAGTTTTCCTCTACCTACACTGAATCCCTATGTGCCCCTTGCACTACAGCGGTATTAAAAAGTTTCTAGGGGATGAGTTGCAGTCTACCTTTTTAAGTCCTTCAGGAAACATATTGCATATACGCAATTTCCTTTTAACGGTTAGACAACCAGAGGTGCCCACCTCTCCTGCTCCGGTAGTATCGGGGTCAGGTGAACCTGTGGAGAAGGAGATTTCCCCTAAAAATACTGACCCGGATTCCTCTGTCAGATTTTGGGCAGGAGAAAGGTCAGGATGACTCCAGTGCACCCACCCGATTCAAACTCTCCCAAGAGGAAGTAGACGAATTGGTAGGGGCTATTCATGAAGCGTTGCAGTTGAAGGAAGAAAACTCACTCTCATGTCATGATAAAATGTATCGGGGTTGGAGAAAAGGGAACCTAAAGTATTCCCAGTACATAAACTGATGTCAGATTCGGTACTCAGGGAATGGGGAGAACCCGATTTACCCCTGTACAAGTTTGGAACCAGTCTCCAAAACTGGATGCCCCGCTAGCGAAGGTGTCAAAACACTCGGACTTGGTCTTCGACGGCATGGGACACTTAGCGGATCCCGTGGATAAAAAGGGGGATGTAATCCTCAAAAGATCCTGTGACACGGCTATGGCCAACCTTAAAACTAGCCCTAGCAACAACGTGTGTAGCCTGTAATTTTGAATTCTGGCTTAAACAATTACAGGAACACCTGACTGCAGGTACCCCTAGAGCAGAGTTGCTGAAATCCTTTCCCATGCTTTTTTAAAGGAGTAGGATTTATCACAGATGGCTTGATGGAATCTGTAAAACTTTCAGCCAGGGTGGCTTCACTATCGGTTGCAGCCAGGAGGACTCTTTGGCTCAAAACATAGCCGGGGGATACCGCCTCTAAATTACGCTTATGTAGCGTTTCATTTTCAGGTAAACTCTTGTTTTGGCACCCCGCTAGTTGAAGCGTTGGAACGCACAGCGGATAAAAAAGACTTTTCCTAAAAAGGAAAAGTAATTTCCCAGGAAGTTTTTTTCCGTCCCTTTAAGGGACAAAAGAAAGTAAAAAAAAGGGGGAAGCCAAACAGACCCTGGGCGGCACAAGGAGGGAAACGGAAGGCAAAAGTGCTCTTTAACCCTCCTGACAAAAATCCTAAGCCACAGTGATGCCAGCATCCAAGTGGGGGGGAAGGCCAAGGTTTTTACTTGCACACTTTTTCTGGTGCAGAAGCCATCAGGCAAATATCTCCTGATCTTCAATCTAAAACCATTGAACACGGCCAAACAGTACAAAATGTTCCGGATGGTATCAATTTACTCTGTCAAAAAGTTACTCCGAAAAGATTGTTTTATGGCTACCTTCACATCCCTATCAGGGAAAGTAAAAAAAAAAAAGTGGGGGAAAGGGTCTACCACTTTCAAAACCAAGCCCTCCCCTTCGGCATCTCTTCGTGTCCCATGAGAAGCTGGCTCCTTTAAGACTCCAAGCCATAAGTTATTCCCTACTTAGACGACTTACTGTTCCTGGCACCAACAAAGCAAAACTGCTAAAAAGTCTGGTGGTCGCCCAACGGTGGTTGAATCAGTTGGGTTGGATCGCCAGCAGGGAGAAATCGAGCCTCATTCCCTCACAGGAGTTCCTGTTGTTGGGATGCATAATCGGTTCAACAGAACAAAAAAACATTCTCCCACAAGACAAAATCGATCATCTTAGTCAGCGGGTAGCGCAAATTTAGACAAATCTCCCTGTCACAATAAGGGAAATTATGTCAGTCTTATGCCTCATGACAGCCTCCATCCTGGCAGTCAGACGGGCCAGGTTCCACCAAAGGCCACTCCAGTCATTCCTCCTACAAAATCTGACAGGAAAAGACTTGGAAAACGAGGTGTACCTACCAGAAGAGATAAAACAGGCCCTCTGGTGGTGGAGAAACCAAAGCAACCTGCAAACAATGTCTGCTATGGAACCCCCCCCTGACTACGTGCATCCTGAATACAGACGCCAGCAACCAGGGATGAGGAGTCAACCTGGAGGGACAGTGGGCACAGGGCACTTAGAGTCGCCTAGAGAAGAAATACTCGTCCAATTACAGAGAGGTAAAGGCCGTAGCCAAAGGAATATCAGCATTCCAAAATCGGCTCAAACACCAATATCTACGGGTCAGGTCGGACAACACAACCTCTGTAGCATACCTAAACAAAAAGGGAACCAGGAATTCCACCCTGATGCGCATAGCACAAGAAGTGTTTGTATGGGCAGAGGTAAGACTTGGAGTCACTATTCGCAATCAATCTCAAGGATACACAGAACAATCTAGCCGACTTTTTGAGCAGACAATTGATCTCACCAGGTGGGGTCCACCGGAGATTGACCTATTTGCCAACAGAGAAAACGCCAAACTACCAGAGTTTTTCTCGCTGAACCCAAGGGATCAACCAGTGGCAGTCGATGCCCTCCAGAACCCATGGACGTTCACTCTGGCTTATGCCTTCCCGCCCCTACATCTCTTACCGAGAGTCCTCCAAGTTTAGGACAGAAACTAGACTTCTCTTATCCTAGTAGAACCTTTTTGGCCAAAAAGAGCGTGATTTTCACTTCTGCTAACTTTAGTAGATCGGCCACCTTGGATGTTACCGTGCAGTCAGGACCTGCTATCCCAAGGTCCAGTACGGCACTCCAATCCAGCCATGCTAAAAACTAGTGGCCTGGAATCTGAAATAGACATCCTGGAATCTAAGGGTCTATTGAAACAGAGTGATTAAAACTGTTACAAAGTCGAAAACCAATACCAGAGCAATTTGCCTGAAACACTAGAAGAAATTTAATATCTCTGGCTAACAGAAAATGGAAAAAGAGAATACGATTCTCCAACAATATTGGAGTTTCTACAAGAGGACATTGACAAAGTTATCTTTAAGCACGATTAAAGTACAGATTGCTGCCCTATCTGTCTGTGTACAGCGCTCCTTACAGTAGGACCTGCTTATTAATGGGTTTAACAAAGCAGTTGTTTAGCAACGCCCGGCTCCATGCTGTAAAGTTTCAGCATGGGACCTGTCTTATGTTGGAAGCCGTCATTAGGGATTTTATCAGAGGCATCTTTAAAACTGATTATTTTAAAAACAGTCTTTCTAGTCGCCATGACTTCTGCTCGCAGAGTCAGCGACCTCCTAGCTCTGTCACTCAGAGAACCATATATACAAATACTGGGGGATAGATTTATTTTAAAGACTGACCAGTCATTTATCCCTAAAAGTCACTTCTTCCTTACACAATCGGAACATCATACTTCCTTCCTTTTGCAATAAAACCTGTAAATAGCAAAGGGGAACAACTACACTGGCTAGATGTCAGAAGAGGTCTCCTTCCTATCTGGAAGCGACTAAAATTTTTTAGAAAATCGGAAGGGAAAACAGGCTTCCAAAAGGAAAAAATAGCCAGGTGAATTAAGGTGGCCATCTTGGAAGGGTACAAAACTCTGCGCTTGGACCCTCTACAAGGCTTGAAAACACACTCTTCAAAGGCATTGGCAATGTTCTGGGCAGAAAGAGGCGGTGCTACCCCGAAACATATATACAAGGCCCCCACATGGTCAAGCATGTCCACCTTCATTCGACATTATCGATTGGACGTCCTAAGTGATCAAGATCAAGCCTTTGGGAGGAAAGTCCTCTAAGCAGTGGTCCCAACCTAATTTGGGGAGTGCTTGCTCATC